>BMAW01095842.1:179860-233151 GCA_019974015.1 Nephila pilipes
TTTGATGTATTATATAAGGTGTATGAACATTTCATATATGTTATTTTTTAAACTTCTTTATTATATTTGTTTATTAAATGAAACTATAACCTTGATTATTCATTAGTGGACTCCGTGTTAATTGCTTGAACTGATCAGTAAATTAATATTTTTTTTTGGGGGGGAGAGGTTGCCATTTGATGATAGAAAAGTTTCTATTCCAAAAAAAATATTAAAAAATAATAATAATTCTAAATAGAATAATAATAATTATTAAATACAATTCAATTAAAGAAGTTAATTGTGTCGAACCCAATTTTTTTGATATTTGGATTTCCCACGTCATGAAACACTTAGATTCAAAATTTCATGAAATTCTTTCCAATTGTTCGCGAAATAAATCCAAAACTTACGACCTGAAAACGTCCAGCGTTAAGGAGCCATATAAATTGGTTTTTAATAATTAATTATCTATCCATTTATCACACTATATTAAATAACAGAGAAAATATTGCAAATCGTTTGCTGGAAATTGTTAAGCATAAGTTTTTCCTCTATAAATCAATATTGAGGCCTATTATGTTGTACGCATTTCCCATATGGGCGGCAGCTGCAACAACGTATCTGAAACGACAACACGTCTTTCAAAACGTTCATCTGAGAAAGGCCGCAAATGCTCCTTGGTTTGTCCGAAATGAAGTCCTGCATAAGAATTTAAAAATGGAACCCATGCTTGATTTTATTAAAAAGCAATCCACTAATTTTTTCAATAGGATTCCTCAAATTCCCTTTGAGTTACTCCTAAATATGTTGGCGTATTCTACCGAAATACTATCAGAAGCTAAGACCTAGAGCTGCTCCAGGACACACATACTAGCATTTCTCAGTTTTAAAAAGACTGAGAACTCAATAGTAACTTATCGGGTTTTGAATCCTACTCATTACTGTAGGACTTCAATCTCGTTGATTTTCTTAACTAATTAATGCTACGTTGTGCACTCTCGCGTTAGCTTGAGGTAACTGCCTTAAATTTTTATCTATATTAATAATAACCTTGATTATTCATAAGTGGACTCCGTGTTAATTGCTTGAACTAATCAGTAAGTAAATTTTTATTTTTTTTATCAAAAATTAATCAAAGTTCATACACTAATCACCTTCATTTCACTCGTTTCTGTCAAGAACTCGCGTTTTTTAAAATATAGGATCGATCACGGCAAATATTTTATTATTAAGTTTTAGTAAATTGTAAAATAGCCCCCTTTCTAAATTCCATAAGTCTCAGAGAGCTAGGAACCTTCTCCCTGATTCTTCACCTCCAGCAACTATCAGTGATCCTCACACCCGATTCGCGGACGTTTGCATCCTGATCCTATTTAATTTTGATTTCAAATTAATAATTTCTGGAACTCCCATTAAATTAAAGATTTTTAAAGTAATAATTCTGATGAGAGGGTAAAATTTATAACTTTAAATTAAGAACCTCGTAAATGTATGCCGTTGACCTGGAAATTGCCCATGTGTTCCCTAATTATTTGCTTCGAATATGTCTGGAGTTAATGATCGGATTAAAATTAAATTTGGAGCATGTCTGTTCTCTATCTGATTATCCAAAAATTATGAGAAAAAAAAACCAAGGATGTCGTTATATAAAAATTATGTCTTAGAAATCCATTAATTGTTAATTAGTTAATCCATCAGCATCGCAATTTAGTTCCCTACCAGTGATATCAATTTTATCCAACTATGATGAAAGTTTAAAATGGATAAGGAGTGTCTTTTTTTTTTTTTTTTGTGTGTGTGTGTGACGATTACAACGTTTTTGATGATAAGTTTATTACATCACGGCTCGGTAATTTACGCTATGTTTGGACCTATTTATGTAATAATAATTATTATTATTGTATGCGTTTCACCTATATGTATATGTTCAACTTTCATTTTATTGATTTATATTTTGTATGAAACAATTATATTGTCACGTCATACACCAGCCTATGCGGTGTATCTGTATCGCGATGGCAACTTTGTTATGGTTTTTGAATGTTTGCGCGGAAAAGGTTTTTGTGTGCCATGATGGAGACGCTCACTAGTGTTATAAATGTTCCTTTAGTCTTGTATGGACTTACCTCTGACAATATAATGTAAAAGGTCATTGAAAGGTATAAAGTGATAAACGTAAGTTTGTTACTTTCTCACTTGCAAATTAATGGAATTGAAATTCCAAACTCGACCCTTTGCTCATAGAAAGAAAAAATATCTGTTAGGCGGTGGGTTAAGACAAGAGAAAGATAAAATTCCGAATTTTTTGAAATCTTCAAATCTTTTAACATTTGTATTAATCGTAAAGGGAACGATTCACGAAAATTTCGGAAATTTAGATAAAGTTATAACATTTTCTCTAAGTTTTCATGCGTTTCGAATAGAAAACAGTAATTGGTGATAAGAAACACGTTACATTTCTTATCTTGTAGTACTTTCTTGAGTTCGTGAGACCATTATTTTTAATTTGGGGGAAGAAAATAAAGGCTACAAGCGATAAAAATTAACTTTATGCGCATTTTTTTTATGGATGTCTTACTTTTGAATGTTATTTAGCACAATCACGTACTCTAAAAAAGTAGCCAATTATCTCCAGGATTTCAACATTTAATAATTTAAAAGGTTGAAAAGTTGTGGAACTCTCATTTCTCGAGTTGTGGCCAAATGAATTTACATACTCTTAGATGGCATTAAATTTATTGTAAATCGAGAACTACTCGTATCTCTTTTAAAGAAAGTCGCTAAAGAGAACTTTTGTATGATCAGTCAAAACCTTAGTTTGATTTTCAAACAATTTTCTAAATTGCTACAAAAATGCGAAAATCAATAGACACATAGAAAAAGCAGTTTTCCATTTTTTTCACCCCATTAATAATACTCTTAAGAATGTTGTAGGTTATTTATTCATTTCTAGAGTCTCAAGAGAACATCTGTTTGTAATACTGCTTGTTTCTATGTGTGACAGAGTTTTCCTGAATTGTCATCATCTTTACATGCATACTAATTACTATATGTATAATCGTTTTTGTTGTTTTGAAAATGCGCATCTTCAATGTAAAATTGGAAGTTGCTTGAAAAAAATAAAGAAGAAAATATCCGAATGCAGAGATTAGTTTTTGAGAATACGAAAGAACTTCTCATGTCAATTTTGTAAAACTACTATTATTTTAGTTTGTTACCTTTTCTTTCTCAAAGTCTTTTGTAATTTTAAAAACATGGTTAAAAAGGTAAATTGCGTTTGTTTCTAATTTGTAAATATTTAACATTTGCATCGATGCATTTATTCGGCTACAATTCTTCAACCATTATTTACAGTTTCGTCTATACTCAGCAGAATTCAATCACCCGTTTAAAATACTTGTCGCATCAAGATTAAGGATTGTTTCGGTTTTTAAAAATACGGTTATTTCCTGTTACCAACTTTACGAAGGTTGCAGCGGAAATAAACATCATTATACCTTTGCCGTTTAAAAAGAACTGGTGTAAAATAAAACGTGTATTGAATTCCAACTATCTTTTTTTTTTTTTTAATGCATAACCAACCATCCGGTGATTCAGACATTGAATTACGCTATCTTCATATTCATTGGGATGAATTTTTGAACTCCTTTTCAAGGTTTCAAAAAGTAAATCTCGACATTTATAGCTTTTCTCGGAGATCTGAAAGAATTTTGCGCACTCGTGATATTTGTCCGGAAGTTGACTCCAATCCTCTTGTTTGATGAACCTGCTCACGTTATCATCTGAATTAATAGACTGCGGTTTTCTTTTCTTTTTTTTCCCAATTAGAAATCAGCTTGGTAAATATTGTGCAGTTACATGGCTAAATATTATGACGTTCTTTTAAGACTTTTGGAATTTGATGTGATTTTTACGAAACTTTTCCTTAGTTCTTTGTACGGGGCCTTTCAAACTCCATTAATCAATTTGAAATTTGATACTTTGAGTTCTTTACATAACATGGTTACTCACTATTAACCTTTTCATACAATAATTTTTTTTAATCTAATATATGATCAGCTAGTTAATGTTTGACACACGTTTTAAGAATAGGGGTGGGGAGGGGGGCTGTCAATTTTTAAAATTATTATTGACCTCAAATGGTAGCCTTTAAATTAATAGTTAGTATAGATTTCTTTCGAAATGCTGCACAGGATAGTTAATTTAAAAATTATTCATTGTCATCTGAAATTCGTGAACGTAATATTAACCTCATAAAATTTCAAGCTGGCCATCTCAGATTTTGAGCAAGAATTGATAAACTGTTATTCGAAAATCACATGGAGCCTTTAATTTCTTAAGTAAAATTCAAAATGAAGATAAACTTCTTATATAGATTTTTAATTGGATTTTCCCCCTTCATTTTATAATGTTATAACTAGTGTTATAACTTGTTATTGCATTATATAGTTTTTTCTTATTTATAAAGAATGCTTCTGACTCACATGTGCATTTAATGACAGCAAAATACATATTGTAGTCTGAACTTGAGAGAGGTAACTAGAAACTATTGGGATTAAAATTATGTTCACTAATTAAAAATGGATTAAGTTGGCTAAACTGGAAAGGGAAGGCTCCCAGTATTAGGTTCTTAAACAGATAGTATTTATACTTGTTTGTTATATTTCTGTACTCGGTCTTAAAAAAAGTACACTTAGAAATTAATTTGTATTGTTTCAAGCTATTTCTCTCTTTCTCACCTGAAGTATGTAAGTTTTAATATTTTTTTTAGAGTTTTAATGGTTATAATTAATAATTGTTATTTTGTTTGCTTATTTGTGTGGGGGGGAGCCTGTACACACATGTACGTGTGTACGAAATGATACAAGAAAATGAAAAGAGTATCCGAAATAATTTTGTGTTTTTGCAATTTATATTAAACTGAAAAATCGGTTTTTAGATCTGGTATACGAATTCCAATAAATCGTTTGTTAAGTTTTCTTTAATTTCAAAATTGCAGCTAGTTTAAAATTATCCGTAAAATAAAAAGTAATGTCTGTAAATATATAAATATACATTTTTTATGCACTGGAAAATTAAGAATTTGTGAGGCATTACATTAGAAGCCTTTAGGTGAATCGTATCTTTTAGCTGTATCAACAATGATTGTTCGTACAACATCAATAAGAATTTTTTAGATGAAGAAATCTACCTAATTAGTGTTTTTGATATTCATTTCTTCTGAACTAAAAACGTAAAATGTTGTATTTACCCCGTTTCGAAACTGAACTATTTAAAAGCAAGCGAATACGTTTTTATATTCATTTCGCAGGACAAATTTCTTGTTCCTGAGTGAAATCCAAAGCATCAATTTAGCTTCAAAAGATGCGTACTAATACACACATTTGTAAAATGAAGGAAGAATTTCGTTGATAATAACTTGTAATTTAGTATTTGATTTTCAAATATATTAAGTAATGAGAGCTTACAGTTTAAATATTACTTATCTTAATAGTATTTTTTGTTCAATATGTAGTTATATTTTCAATTCAGGTACTTATCGATATGTGTGTGCAATTTCTCCATTTAATGAATAGTGTTTGTTAAATAATGTGCAACGATTTAATTAAACATAAATTCGCTACTTGTGAATAAGTATCGCAGTAATATTTAAAAAGGACATATTATTCATACCTTAAACTCTCTTACGAATATTTTAAGGAAATTTTGTATTTACATTTTTGTACAATTTTAGATTTTAAACTTTTTATTCCCCCCCCCTCCAGCTTTTTATAGATAATTATCTTATGCTTTGCTGTAATTGTTCGTGAACCTAATATGGGATTCAAGTTTTTATAATAAATTTTCTGAATATAGTTATTAATCTGAATATTTAAAAATATTTAATCTGAAATAAGATACATAAATATTGCACACCATGTATTTCTATTTTTTATGTGAAGCGGAAAAATAAAGTAACATGTTAACAATTGCTCTGACGAAATAAATATAGCTATCATAATTATTTTTTAAACAATCCGTACAGGTATTCAATCTATCGATCTATTCTCCTGAGTGAGGTTTTTATTTTTTTTAAATCTTTTTCTTCTAATATTTACTTCTGCGAGCCGTGTCATGATAACAAAAGTTTGCTTTTTAAAGGCATGAAAAATATCTTGAAGGAGTCTGTCCCAGATAATGACTATTCTGATTTGCACGCCTTTCACTTGTTTATTGTGACGTCAGAAACCGCTCTCATCATATGATAGGTTTCTCTTTTCGCACACGCCGGCTTTTCTTCATTTGCCCACTTGTTGCTCCGAAGGCAGCTGCAGGAAGAAACGTAAAGCAATTTGTTTATATTTGCGTCTGATTTCCCCTTCAATTTTAATGATACATCTCACCAGTGCCTTAATTCGAATTAATTTATTCATATCCTAAGCCCATCACCACTCTCCTCCGTGACCCAGATAGCTATCGAAATTCTAATACTTATTTTATTTTTATATTTTACTATCGCAATCGAGGCTGCACCGGTATGGTAGTGTCTTTCATGTTAGTGCGGCGGAAGGTATCATGTGCGAGATGGTATGAATGATTAACCGAACCGTGGCGGTGGGTGCACCTAACGAACCAAGGAAGAATAAGAAAGCCCTTTTAAAACTGGATTTGCCGGTGATGATTTTCTTTTTTCTCCTTCATCTTCCGTTTGTATGAGAAGTTGTAAGTGCGATTTGTAATCTCGCCCTCTCACTACAGGTTTCGGTCTTACGGTGAATAGTGATGATGCGTAGGGAATACCTAGTGAGAACGTGACTGAAGCTGCATTCCTGTGCTTGCTTGAATAATCGTGGGTCCGACCACACCGGCTTATGTTATGTCCCTCGCTTGACTTCCCGCTCCGTGCATGTGTGTTGCATTTAAATCCATTTGATATATCGCCTTATCTGGTGGAAACGTCATTCCTTTATCGACTGCGGGGAATGATTTACAGAGAGCTCAAGTCTTGAGTAAATTCAAGATTTTCGGACACTTCGTTGACTAACAGCGAACATGACAGTATGTTCATCAACAGCGAGGAATTTCAGTCTCGACGATAGCTTCCAAAATACTCCGAAGAAACTTCACTAAACATTAGTTATCTTGATGCGGATTTGATATCAAGAGGACCAAAACATTAAAAATGCGTACATCTCATTAGTTGTGCGTTTGATGCGAAGATGAGGTGACGTAAAACGGCTACTTAATATTTTATCTCATGGGGATATGGTGTTCAGCACCATTGCGTCAAGGAGAACCCATGAGGATGCGAAAAATACTCGTTTCCCTCGTTGAATACGTAAGTATCATGTGCTTATTAAATTTGAAGTGTCTTTTAAAGTAAATGTCGCCTTGTGTGTGAAATTTTTAGAAATTTTTTTTTGAAAATGTGGGGCTTTCTATGGTATGTAATTCTCTGATTTACTCTGTTATATGTATTGCTTGAATTAAGTTTTTGAATATATAATGCATGAAAAAAAATTCTATTACATAAACTTTATTTTTTTTAAAAAAAATATATTACTGTTACATAAATTATAGCTATAAAACCTGCATGTCTGCATTTTTAAACGAATCACTGAAAAATGTCAAATAACATGGTAATTCTAATTAAAGAAATTTGAAGTTAAGAGGTTGATGCTGATTTGACCTGCTGTAATGCACTTGTTATTATTGCTCAAAAGTGTGTCTCGTTAAATGTTGAAAAGGATAATTATAAAACCGCATCCTTTTCTGGAACTGTTTTTGGTGTGTCCCGCCGTAAGCGTGTCAAGTAAATGGCGTATAATTTTATTAAAATTTACAAAGAAAAATATTTTTGAGAAAGTGGGTTCTTCATAATGTAAATATTTTCAATGCGTGTTCAACCAGCATTAATGTCGTTGACCTGCGTTAAATATTTTAAATTGAAAAGTCCAAAATAAGATTTTTAAGGGGGGAAATGGTGGGTTCCATAAAATTATTTCAGTTCTTTCTGCCTAATTATTAATATTGTTCATATTTGAAAAATTTGTGGTATTTTTTTAAATCACAGCGCACAGAATAAATGTGGTTTTGTTGTTGTATTTCCTCTTTTGAGTGAGTATTTTCAGAAATAAAAATTTTGTTGAATGATTAAAAAAAAAAATTTTTTTTTAAAAAAAGGGGGGGGAGGTTGCTTACTGTTGAATAATTTAAAAGCATTTTGCAATAGTAAATAATTCAGCTCGTAAATTCCATTCAAAATAGTTCAATGTCGTAAAAATAAATATCATTCGCTTCCAATATTCCGATAAACTTATATTCGACAAATTTTTCTCACGATCCAAAATTAAAAAGGCGAGTAAAGGAAATTGTATGAATTCTTTGAATTTTGTAACTTATGAATGTTTTTTTATTTCTGTAGTCCATATTAGAAATCAAAATAAATTCATTAGTTGTCAAATATATTTCCCTAGAGAGTTCGTGATGTCCAGTTTTTTCTGAAATGGATGGATTTTTTGGGGCGTGCAAAGTACACATTTTTTTTTAAAAAAAAAATGATTGTAATAATATTTAAAGAAATTAGAAGTATTTTATACTGACTCTTTTTTTTAATGTATCTTATTTTTTGGCTGAAAACTGTGGTGATTCTGAAAACGTTTCCCACGAATGAGTAATATTTTTTAAAAATATTTGTGGAGACATCTGAGAAGTTATTTATTATGAAATCCATGAAAAAATCATTAAATTTATTTATATTGACGATGAAATTCTTTTTAAAGTTGTGTGATTTTGATCGATAAACGTCTTTTAAAATATTTCTTTGTCTTTATTTTCATAAAATACTTCTCACAGGAATTAAAACCAGGTGATTTGTTCATATTCATTTGTACTTATTCTAATTTAATTATATTCGTTAAATTATGCACTGCATGTACTTGCCAGATTTTTTTTTTTTTTTTTTTTTTTTTTTTTTCAGTTGTGGTTTTCCTGATATTTTAAAATTTGAAATTACAAATAAGTTAAAACACATTACCACTTAGGTAGTTAAATATATTTAGGACACATACAGAAAATAAGCTTGAGAATTAATTAGTACAGAGTTGTTGTTTAAATATTAACATATATACTAAATATCGCATGAAACATTATTTGTGGCTTTTTCTAACACTTATATTAATGGCATTTTTAAACGTTTGATTGATTTTTATAGTATATTTTTTAAGTATATTTCGAAAGAAAATCATATAAGTTACCGCAGATTATAAATGTGAAGAGTAATTTATGAGGATATATTACAGAACATACTGATCTTGTTATATTTTAAAAGGAATATAATTTTAAAAACATTAGTGAAATAATTGTATGAGTGTAATTATTTTTAATTGAAGCTATATTGAATATATATATATATATATATATATATATATATATATATATATATATATATATATATATGAAAATTTATTTGCAAACTAAAAAAGTAAAGTAAAAAAATTAAATTACAAGAAATACACTGCTTCGATTGTACATAGCTAATATTTAATGCGTATTTACTCGTTTTTTAATTTCTACTATTAGCTCACACACTCTCTATATATATATCTTATTCAAATTTTCAATCGTTAATAAAATATTTTTATCTATCCACTCACATTTTTTAAAATTTGTAGTGGTTGACAATTGATGTTAATATAGTTTTTTTCAAATATTAATTCATTTAATTAAATTTAATTGGTGAAAATGCAGTTTGGTCCAATCACTTGGCGCGATTTCAAAAATTGCCAACCTGGCGTTTTTTTATTTTAGTTACTTTTTTTGGCTGAACGTTAAGAGACCAGGGTAGCCACATTTAGAGCAAAATACCGCCAAATAATTTAATAAAAAGTAACTAAAATAAAAATTCTCTTTGTTGACCTAAGTAGGAATTTGCTTTAATTTTTTTTTACATGACTTGTTATTCTTTTTTTCACACATTCATCAAGTTATACGATACACATTTTTAATTTAATATTATTATCAGATGTTCATTCTAAAAATAATTACTAAACATTATCACTAGTAGCGAAACATTTTTGTAAATGTGTTCAATACATATTGCATTAGTTTTTTTTTAAGAGATTAATAGTGCATTATAGAAAATATTTTGAGTCGAAAGCGAGAAAGAGATAAGAGTTAAAATTACAACTTAAGAATTTGAACAAACAATAATGACGATAGTTAATATGCTAATTAAAATTTAATTATTTTGCTTAGCTCTTGTTAAATAGATAATTAAATTATGCAATTGAAACTCATTGTTCCCAATTGGAATGTTTCTCTACTAAAATATGCAATGATATCTTGGTTAACGGCGATAATTCCGTTTCAGGATTATTGTACAATTTAATAGAAATTGTGTTTAAAGAAAATATTAATGGCATGTATGAATATTTTGCAAAATTTAAATGCGTATTTCTCAAAAGGTATCGGCCGTCTGTGCCTATAATCGCATATTTTCCTGATTGAGGATAGTTTTGCATTGAAATCCGCCACCGATCGACATCGTGTAAACCAAAGCTAATATCGTTATGAAAGTTTTACTTACTGTAACTTATCGTTAGCCAAATATGAGACGTTAACTAAGATCGCCGTCAACCAAAGTATCACTGTATCTTATAAAAATGAGATGCTAAATTCCTACTTGCACCAGCTTATATATAAAAAAAAACCCCGTAGATTTCAAAATTAATGTGATCAAAACGTGTGGCATAATCTTCAGAAAAGACAGCTTTAAAATTCAAGTTATAGTCACCATGTCAATTTATAGGAAGAAAAAATGTGATTAAATTTAAATAAATAAGAATATTTTTTATTTATTATGAATATCCTGAAAACTGAATTTGGAGAAATTGAAAAAGTGTATCAGTGTGAGACTTTGTTACTTAAAGGTTGACCCTCTCATAAGAATTCTTTTTTAGCTTTTGAAAGTTTTTTTTTATCTGAAGTATATTTCTTAAAATTTATTTTGCCTAGTAAATAATAATAAAACATTGAAAACGCTTGTATGATGCCTTCCTCCTTCACTTGTCAAGAAAGAGCTATTATGTCAAACTGCTTAAATTGTATTAGCTAATTCCAACAGTTATTATTATTTTATAATAACCTACGGAAATTTAATTGCTAGCATTGACAACAACACAATTGTTAACAAAAAGTATTTTTTCTCGTGACGTATATTATAAAATATGCTTTTATTTGCTATGTGGAATAAATACTTTCACATTCTGCTACATTTTTATTACAAAATTCGTTTGTTCCCTATTTTCTTTAACGTTTTTAAAGTGAAATTTGTTCTAGTGAAATCAGATCCTGTAAAATATAAAACTATCTTCTACAGTGTTATACGTATCCCTTAAAATACTTTGGCATTTAAAATAATGTTTTCTAAGGTTGTCTTCGGCTCTTGTTAAGAAATAAGGCCCACATAATGAACTTTTTCGAATGCGAATATTTTCCAGTATTGATATCATATTGTGATTCACTATTGTGTACATAGCTCAGTCTATTTTGATTTATTGCTAATTTATTTTCGAATCAATTCATTAATAGGAGAGGAGGGGATTGAAATCTCAGGAAATAGAACACAGAGCCCTCTTTTCAAATATTTCATGTCCTGTGTTCCAGTGCAGAATTTATTAACTTTTTGTTACAAGGGAAAATAGCATATTTATAAAATATCTCCAAATGTTAAGTCTTGACATGAAAAAAATCATATATGTGGGATATATCTATACAAATTAAAATTAATATTGAAGTTTTTTTGTCAGAAAAAAAAGGTGTTTCGAATTTTGCCCTTTTTTTACTCAATTAGCAAGAATAGCCAAAACTTTTGGTTAGGTTGAAATAAAAATCATTCTAAAAAATTAAGTATTTTTAACTTAATTTATATGTATATTCCAAAAAGTATCCAGAAATGGGGTCATGTTAAACACTTTTATATATTTTACTTTAATTGTTATTACTATTTAAATGGGTGGTCGCTGTAGTCTAGTGGTTATGATCGCGGACTTTCGGCCAGCGGTTTACGTTCGAGCTCTGATGCCACAAAAGACCCACCATGTAGCGGGACTGATGCACGTTATATCTGTCGAGGTCCCGAGTACTTCCCTTTCGCGTGATGTGGAAGTTTGGAGAGTAAGGTAGAAGCGGAAATCCTTCGCCAATAACCCTCTTGTTGCTTTTTAGAGTGTGTGACGTTGTAAACACAATCACATTTCTATTTAAATGGTTTTTATTCCCTTGATTGAACTGCTATATGAGTGTGCCTAGAGGAAAACATTCTTAAAAAATATTTGCACGAGTTACATTTTTAAAAAATGTACAAACTTGTTCCTTGTCGTGACATGTTATCGAAGTCGGAGCCCCCTACTTTCCTCATCTTCTTTCAAGATAACAGTTTTATATTAAAATAACTCTTCGGTTGAACATGTGTCTGATAATTTAAATATATATTTAATTACTGGTTTCGTAATTGCTTATTGAAATTTAGTGTATCATTAATTACGATTCTTTTTTTTTATGTTTCGTTTGATCATTATATTGCAAAATTGAAAGACTTATTTCGTTTTATCGAAATACCCCATGTTTCTGAAATGTGATGATATTTTTAGCTCTAATTGTGCGTTCCGCTAGCCAACGGATCAAAGTAGCTTTGTTGCGAAAGACGGAAGCAATACTCACGCTGAGTTAAGTGCTTCAAAATTAACTCAAGTATGTGTTGAAAGGCATTGATGTGTGAGTATTTGCATTGTGGGAAAATATGAAAGTGAAATAGCTGATATATATTCATGTGAAAAATTTTAAGAGCTGATTTTTTTTCTGGTGTATTGTGTATTCTCTTATTTTATTATGGTATTGTCGTCTGAAATCGCAAACCCCAAAACATGTAAATTTTGAAGTGAAAAAAAATAAAACCATTTGTATGCATACCATCTATGGATTGTCCTCTTTATTGAATTGTTGTGAGCAAAGTCATCAGAATACTTTTTTTTCCCCCAGAAGCATTGTATTTTTAAAAAGCTACTGAAAGACAGAACTCAAAATTGCGTTTTTAGTTTCTGATATCTTAAGCACACTGTGCTATGTAAGAGAGCGGTGAAAATGGCTTATAAAAATGTATCATGACTTGTAGAACTTCGAATAAAAGTTTCTGGAGAATATCTGGAGTATCGCATCATCATTTCAGGGTTTTCACACCTATGGTTCCCCCTCTATCAATGTGCTTAGTTTGAATAAAACCGATGACTCGAGCGTCTGATGGTATCTATTCATTTTCAAAATTGCAAATAGCCCTTTATGTTGATCTTGTGCGATGTAGAACAAAACAGTGAGTATTTCAGTACTGCACCACTCATGTTGACTGTGACGTTTAATACCGCAGTACTATTTTCGATCCAATTAAATGGGGTGCAAAACATTGTTGTAAATTTATGTTTTTTTTTTTTAAAAAAAAAAGACGGTTTATATTTTAAGGTCTAAGATTTTATTCTAAAGGACATGAAGCAACAGGAATTTGAAGTTACAAAATATAATTAAAAAGGAAAAGTAATTCTTTAATATGATGTAAAACATAAAAGAAACTAGTGCAAAATTGCTGGATTTTAAGAATAAATATCTCTTAAAACGTATAAAAAAATATTTAGAGTTACTGAGTAGCTAAAGCGCCATTTTTCAGACGCTGTCTTGTATATTTTTCATTGTATCATTCATTGTGAACAATTAGGTACACCTGAGTAATTATTCCGGACAATAAATGTCTAAAACTTGGATCATATTTGCTCATTGTAACAATTTAATTACAACAACTAATGTACTCAATGTTTATTATATTCTCTTTTGTGTTGAGGTAAAAATAATTAGATTTGTGGGCTATATTTGCCACTTTCCGGCTGACTGACTTTTTTTTTTTTTTTTATCTTTTCTTTTGATCAATTTCATTCATAATTGGGTAAAAAACAATAGTTGAAAATTCTTTGTAAGTGATAGTGAAGCAAATAACTAGAGTAAAGAGTTACTTTTCTAATTTAAAGGTTAGTTTTGTAACTTGGTAAATGAGGTTAGATTGGGTTCATGCATAATTAGTTAATGAAAATTAGATCTTGGTTTTGATTTAGTGTCTATCTTTTAAGTGTGAAATGTGTGCTTCTCCCAAACTTTTGAAGAAGTTTTTAAATTTAATATATATATCTTCGTATTTTTCTTTATGTAATAAGTTCCTTTATTTCAGTTCTGAATTCGTCTCATATACCTGAAGCAGTATGTGTTTGCCATTAATCCAATTTAATCGAATGAAATTTCATTTTAGGATTAATTATCGCCATCTTGAAAAAAGATTTTTAAAAAAGATACATATTAAAAACAGGCAACATAAATTTGTGCACTTGAATTAAAAAGTAACTTATCAAGGGGGTTTAACTCAAAATTCATTGTTCAAATTTTAAATCAGAGCTTTTATAATTATTTCTTGTCTCACGCAAAATATTTTCGGAGCTTACTTGAAACAATCGAAAGATTACCAAATAATACTAAAACTAATATTATTTTAAGATGAACTTCGTGTTACTAATGCGGTATTCGGGAGAAGTGACATTTTCAATTAAATATTAGTGTGCTTACCATAATCATTTTTTACATGTCGAAATATGCATTTGTGGTTCTTATGATATTCCTTTTCCGCATTCCAGAGTATCGTATAAAATTCCATTTATACATTTTATCTGTTTAATCTCATCTGACACAATAGGTTATGAAGCGAGCCAAGTTTCAGTTAACTTTTGTTTTTTGTTCTGTATAATAATCTCCATTTAGTATTCACTAAATGTGTGAGTGTGTGGCTTTATCAATGGA
Organism: Nephila pilipes; assembly: GCA_019974015.1. Taxonomy (NCBI): domain Eukaryota; kingdom Metazoa; phylum Arthropoda; class Arachnida; order Araneae; family Nephilidae; genus Nephila; species Nephila pilipes. Next base: position 194,711 of record BMAW01095842.1, read on the forward strand.
AGTAGAGTAAAGCGGGTGATTCATATTAGTCAAAATTTGACCTTCCTGTTTTTGTTCTGTCGCCATCTGTGTATCTCTCAGTCTTTTGTTATCTGTTGAGAACATGAAAAAATCTGTTTTGAGTTTTGGAAATCAATGTAATAGGTCTTCCAAGATCTCTGAAACCAAGAAAATAAGAACAAATGCATGAGAAATTAAACGAGTTACAGCATCTTGTTATGTTATTCCTTCTAGTTACGCTCCGGGGCACATAAGAAATTTAAGTTTATTAACCCGGTAGAAAAGGTGTATTCCGGTAGCGTTGTTATTATTATTTATGATTACGAGTATTTTAAAAATTTCAGTTACTGTAAAGAAACTGGTTAATTAACAGTGTACTTCTCTCTCATTCTATATACTGTGATCATTTGAAGAAGGTCAAATTCGGTGGAATTGCGTCTACTGCTTACGAATTGGATATTTAGGAAGCAATTTATTTCAAGTTCGCAAGTCTGACAGACGATTATTTTCAAGTGCAAAAGATAACAGTTTCATGTTTGTTACAATGTTTCCTTGCCCTCATGTATATTAAAACTTAAAAACACGAGAAAAAAATTATGATTCTTGTCTTGCCATTGTGGAAATTATTAATTTTATTATAAAACAGACTTAATTCGGAAAAAAAAATTGTAACACTGGAAGTTATTTTGATGGATCAATATTTCTTTCATTCATAAGTATTTTTGGAAAGATAAGCATTATCCATTATCTAAAACAAGTGTGAGTAAAGAGAAGAATTGTAAAATGTTATTTCGCATGTATTCAAAACGAACCCACCCTCCTTCCAAAAAGAAGGGGGGGGGGAGAGAGATTTTAAAGGATAAGTTTTATTTTTGAAATTTTATTTCAGCGCTTAATAATTAAAAATAACTTTTGTATCGTAAGTAAACAATATTTCTGTTTGAAGACTGTGGGAAAATATTGTAAAATCATTGTAAAAATTGGGAATTAAAAAATTGGAAATTTTTTCTATATAATATATCTTTTATGAAATTATGAAGTGTAAAATAATTTCATATTTTTGTTAAGGAGATACAGAACCCTGAAATCACTAAGATATCGAACACATTTTTATTACTTTATTTTGATTTTATGACTTTTCCAAATATAAACAAAATTGCACGGCTCTCTAGCTACTACATTTAACGAGTTATTAAAATCTTCTGTAATAGTGTACCATATTATTTCACATTGACCTTCAGAAGCATAAACTGCTTTTTCTCAGTTTTTTGTTTTTCATGGCGGTCGTATTTTTAAAATGCTAAGGCATTTTTTTTTTTTCATAATCGATATTACATTTTGAAATTTTTCTGTTTGTTTTCCATAATATGTTTGATAATTCTTTGTGCATGATAAGGATTTAGAAGAACAATTATTTTTAATTTGAAAGAAAAAAAGCCTACAAAATTCGATATTGATATTTTTTACTTTTTTTGTGGTGTATGATAGAAGAAAAAAATTTGTACAACACTAAATAATAATAGTACAACTAAACCTATGCACAGAATTGTGAGAAACAGTAGTAAGAAATTGAGCAAAAAAATTTGCTTGTAAATATTTAAATTTTTAGTAGTAATAGGAATTTTTTAAAATATTGAAATATTTTTAAAAGCATTAGAATTTTAAATAATTATATGTTTAAAATAAAGCTCCTTTTTTTCCCTTCTGAGATGCATTTTTTATGTGTGTTTAAATATAATGAATGAACACTTTTTCTTATAAATTTCTAATTTTTTTTTAAAAAAAAAAAGCAACTACAATTTAAGTTCGTGTGAGAAGTTTACTGCAGCCAAAGCGCTAATATTGATTTTTAATGTGCATCTCATTTTCAGTTCTTATTTCCACTTGAAACGAAATCGTTCATCCTTTCAAACGGAACGTGCGGATTAATGAAAATTTTAGTACATGCTTAACGATTCTCGTATAAGGATCCGTAAATAGGTTTGTATTGATCGAAGCGTGACTGACGGCGTAATAGAATTGATTGCATAGGAATTTGCTGCTTCTCCAAAGAGAAACAATTTACCATTGTGAAAGAAATGACAATAGCGAAAATATGTGTTTGTGGTGATGCAGCATGAATAATGCATGTTGGCATCTGATAGCATTCCGTTTTTCATCTCCTCTCCTTCGAAACAATACTATTTTTTATGTGACTTTAGTGTATAATTTTTTAAAAGTATCGCTCGCTATCTTTTCTTGAAAAAGAATAATATCATAATAAAAATATGACACATTTTTCTCTAAATCAACAAATAAATTATACAAGCACATTAAAAGTAACTGTAATTATGCTAACTCTCCAACTGCTCACACACCTATTGAATCGTTTGAATTTGTTGACACTGTATAGATTGAACACTTTTGCAGAATTCACAAATGACTTCAGCTCTCACTTCAACAGTAATTGACCGTTCAAATAAACTGGTTTTTATGTACGTGTTACATTACTCAAAACGTAGACAAGGCATCAGTTAAATTATTAATGTGCAAAAAAGATCAATTTTAAATTATTATGAAAGGAATACCGACAGTTTTTTTTTTAATTATTATTATTATTAAAGTTGCCCGTTCTTAATATCTATATCCTAATTTTCTGTTGATTTTGTTTTTTTAACAAAATTTTCAGTTGTCGAACTCTTAACTATCCTAAATACTGTTGCTGTTGGTTGTTAAATACGTGAATAATACGATAGAAAATGATTAAAAAAAAAAAGAAAGAAAGAAAGTAGTTTACCAAGCTGTTAAACTTCGAGCCTTAATCCTCCGGAATTTTACTCCAGAATTTTTTTTTTTTTTTTTTTTTTGAAAAAAATAGTACTTGTTTTTCATTTGTTATGTTACCCACCAATTTATAGTTTAATGCTACGGACAGAAAAAATTTCAGTGCTGGCTTTTGTAGTTTGTTGTGAACTTAATTATAATAATTCAGACGTTTGCAATTATCCATGCATTATAAGAAGAAGCTGAAACGAAAATTAATTTCAGGTAGAAAACCAGGTAAATATACATTATTAGAATTTTATTTATTCAAAAATAAAAATGATTTCAGTATAATTGGCACTCAAAGATCATTATTCCTGATTAATTTTTGATGCAAATGAAATTCCCTATTGTTTTACATAACGTTTCAAAATCTGATCAGTTTCGCAACTTTGCATACAAATGTCCTTTATGATATTGATAAAAAAAAATGTAGTTAAGAGCTTTTCTGTATAAATAAAATACATGAAGATGCGGACAATTTAATTGTCGCTGTCCTTCGCAAAAACAAGACACTAGGCGTGTCAAAAAGTTGCAGACTGAAGGAGTGAAAAATTTAAATAACAGTCCTTTCCCAAGGTCTTAGATGGTATTTCTGCCGCAATAGTTCAAAATGCTGTTATGGTGCTAGTTAAGGCGTTGTAGAGCTTAAAAGAATTTTCGTGTGGATGAGCATCTCGGAAGAGTTGCTGTAAGTTTTGATGCGATTTGATGTCCCTTTTGATCCACAAATTTTTGAAATTCCCATTGGGAAAAAAGGTCAGTGATAAGAATTTATTATCCCGATATAAATGCTATGGTTTAAACTTCCTGGTTTATTCCGTAAATTGAATTAAGTGCATTTATGTTTTTATTTTCTGTGTTTTAAATTTCTTTAAACGATTTACTCCTATTGAAATTTGCATTCATCCGTTATTATTTGACGTTTTATGTATGTTTTCATTTGTTGTTTTGATCGATTTATTCGGATAAAATAAAAACATCTGCTTAAATTGTTAGTGTACTGTATTGATAGATTTGTAGCTTGTTGATAATTTTCCTTGCTTATGATCCTGGATGTTACAGCTACATGATAACATTTCCTCAACAGGTGCTGCTTTCGGTTTTGTGTTGATTTTCAGATGCTTCGAATAGAAAATAATCGTTTAGAATATTAGATTATTTGGTAATAAATGTTTTGAGTAAGCATAATTGTTTCCATGCCTTCAAAAATAATAGATTTTATTTTTAATACATATTGGTTCAGTTATTTTTTGTAAAAAAAAGAAGGGGAAAAAACCCTGCTGCATTGGATGTTTTTACTTTTTGGTTTTGTGTGTTGAAACTTCAAGACTGCATGATTTTTTTCCCGTTTATTTTGTGTAAAATTTTAGAAATTACTGTATATTTAACTAAAGATATTTATTTTTTCTCTCTTTGAACATATGCATTGTTGTTTCATACTGCAATCATTGAATTAATGTGAGGTGAAACTTGACATTTATTTACATCCTTATAAATATTTTAGGTAGTGAAAATATAATCAGCAGATTTTTTTTTAATTCAAATTTTACTTTCATGAAAATGCTTGATGTAATTAACGCGTTTTAAATAACAATTCATCTACTTAAAAATTATTAATATCTATTCTCTATATTATCTATTAATAACATTTCTTAAAATATTTTAATGAAATTTGTTATGATTATTATGAAAGAAAAATTTAATTTTTTGAATATTATTATTTGTTGTTGTATTGTATATTTTGGATCTCTTATTCATACTAATTGTTTTTCGGAGTAAAGCCTGTTATGTAATACAATTATACATGGAACAAAGTGGTGCGAATTAAAAAAAAAAACTATTACGAAACAAAATTAATGTGATTGCTAGTTTCTGGAATAACAAAATATAAATTATAATAATGTAAATTTACTTTTTTGATGTATCTACTTAATTTCAACTTTTCTTTGTTTAAACAGATATATATTTTATATTAAATGTAAAAAAAAATCTCAATTCAGCTTTACTTTACATACAAAATAATTCGCCATTAAAAAATGAGCCATGTATTCCATCTGTGCTTAGCTTTATGTATCAATTTTCATAATTTTGATGAATTCTAGTTTTTTAATGCTTTTATGATTAACTAGCTGCAATTAATGTCTTGGGAAAATAATCCTTTGTGTTATGAAGATTTTTTTTTTCTTCCTTAACTCTCTTGTTTAATAAAATAATTATAATTATGAGTTTCACTCTCAATGTTTAAAATTATTATACATCACTCTCCCGCTTCGGCCATTGCCAAATAAATGAAGTTCACTGACTTTAGAATTTCTATTGAAGATTTGGAGCGTACCGGAATTATTTGAAATGTTCTGACCGTGAACAAACTTTACGCGTGACTTAAGCGAGTTTTTAAACACTAGGATGATTTTAAATGTACATTATGCTTATTTGATGTTTTATTAAAGTAATTTATATATTAATATTTTAAATACCTGTCCTGTTTTGTTATTATCTGCCTTTACTGCTGTATCGTTTATATTTTAAAACTTTATTCCTTAAAAATTAAATGAGCTTTAAAATTACTGGAGCGTGAATCCGTTAGCTTGCTAACGATTATAAGGATTTTGGTACAGGTAAAACTTCGATTTCTTTCTTTTCAATGTTTTAAGTTGATAAAATATAAACTTTATTTTGTACTTATATCTAAGATGTAATTATTTAAGCCTAGAATTTTTTTTTAAAGAAACGTCTTGTAATTTATTTCATAAGATTGATAAGCTATTGTATTATTTAATTTGTTTATTTTTATTCTTATTTTTTCTGCGGCTGTAATTTTGAGAAAACTGAATTCTCGTAATTAGGTAATCTGTTTGCTGAAGTAAATCTCTAAAATATTTCGCTAACTTGTGATGCAGTGTAATAAAACAATCAATGAAAAGTAATGTTTGCAAATCTTTCTGACAATTTTTCGTCTGGTATTAAAAAATAAGAATGTAACTCGGAAAAACTTTTTGAAATAGAAAAATATCATATTTTGCCTCCGCTAACTTTAAGGGAACATCAATTTTTTTGTTATACGTATCATTTCTGTTTAAATGATTTTTATTCATGTATAACATGTGCTCCACGTTTTATCTTATGTACTGCAATGACAAGTAGATCTTTAACTTAAATAGACAAAAAAATGCGTTTATAGAATGTTTCGTAGGATATAATATTATAGGATATAAATGGAATAGACACTCGAATTAATAATAATGTAGAATGTTCCTCTTTTAAAACGCATTCCAAATTTGTTTTTGCTCTTTAAGGAGATTCTCGAAGAAGTAAAAGGTTCCGATTTTTCTCAGAACTCGTTTCACACACAACTTCAGTTGATGTGAAAATTCATATTTTAGTCCAAATTTAAGTTTTAAAGTAGCCTGTTTGCACAAAGAGTATAACTGTCACTAAGAGTATATTTGTGCATATCATGTAAGGCATTTTTATCTGTAACGATATAACCTGATAAATTATCTCCATCACGGTGAGCCACTATATTTCCTCGTTCTATTACACTTTTTTCTTACATAGAATTTTTTTTCCCCCATAAATGTGTGTGCATCGTCAGTAGTTTCGTTTTCCCAAGACCCTGACGCTTTTGATATTGATTTTTCCTGAAATGCAATGTGCTTTTCCTTTTCAAACGAGGCCTGACAAGCGTATAAAATATTATACTACAATATACGCGAATATGTTTATATGTTGAAGTAAACAGAAATAAAAGAAACAATTAGTCTTTAAAAAGCTTAAATAGTATTTCAGAAATATGTAATAAAAATTAATTATTGGAACAAATGCAGAATAAATTGGAAGTTATAAACAAACAATGAGAATAGAATGCACAATCTCTCACATCATTTTAAATCTACTTGCTACTGTTAGAATGAATAAATTAAATATACAAGAAACCATAGGTTCGTGTCTACTAGAGAAAAATGAATTCAAGATGTGAATATCAATGAACATAAAAGGTATCATAACTTCATATTTTTTTAACGTAGAACTTTGAAATTTTGTGGGGTAAAAGAAAAATGTATAAAAAGTAATCTGGGCTTTAAAATATTTTTTTTTATGCTATGTCTCCTTAACATCAATCGTGAAGAAAGCCTTACACTTTAACAGAAATTTTTATAAATTTTAACAATAAATCTGGATAGATATCTCAATTCAGCAGTTAATTTATTAAAAACACTAAAAAAAGACCCACAATTTCAAGTTATTTAGGCCATTTTCAAATTCTGAAAATTATATCCAATTTAATAAAAAATTAGACTAAATGGATTTCCTGTGAGCTTGTATTTAGCAAATATTGTGCTTTATTTGAGATGAAATACGATTTTTTTCCTTCTGTTTTTCAATTCTTTTCCAAACTATAAAATATTATTACGAAATTTTACTTTGTATTTCTCTGCCATATTAGATTAGCTGTTTGGTTAAGTTCGTTCTCCAGAGTTAAACTGATTCTGGAAATTCTTAGCTGAGATGCTTGGCAATTTTGATGATGAATTAAATTTTACTCGAATGCATTCGCTTTGCTTGACATTTATTTATCGTAAAATATTTGAGATCCTAAACCTGTACAATTAATAAAGAATTAAAACAGATTTATAATTATCGATGTTATTGAAGTCGGAATAACTAGTCATAATTGTGTGGGCTTTGAGAGAAATAAGAAGATTAGATCATTATAACTAATTGACTAAAAAAAATGTACATTTATTTAAAGTGAAAACGTTTTACTGTTGTTTGACATTATGTCGTGTGCAAAAGAGGATATGTGCTTAAAATATAAAACAAAAATTCCTCAAATTGATGTGTACCATTAGATTTAAAAATGGTTTTATTAACTGTTAAATATAAATAGAGGTCATTAATATGTAAAGAGGAAGTGTGCAAGTAAAATTGCCGTGAGAAATGGATTAAAAAACATAACATTTTAAACATTTGAATTTCACACCTCAGTTCATTCATAATCTTTGAATTAGCAAAAGGAAAATCCAAATCCAGTCAATTTGGAATCTTTAATTTTGCAAATTTTACTGATAATTGAGAACCTTGAAACAAAAGTATTAGTTAAAAAAAAATCGGGTTTTTTTTTTTTTTTTTTTTTCCTTCCCCTCTTTCTGTAAATATATATAGAGAGAAAATAATACATTGTACCAAGTTTGTTTACTTTATGCACATGTAATTAAAGTCAATTTTTAAAACAAGCTTAACACTGAGATATTGAAATTAAGCTCTTGTGTTTCAATTATCTCTGAATGAATCGTTCTAAGCATGCGCATTAATAGATTCCATCTTTTTTCCCTCTGATTAACATGAATTTATTATTTAAATAAAAAATTCTTTATTAAATGTATTTCTTAATACCACCCCTTCCCTGTTACTTATAAAAAGTCAATGCAAGTATTTAAACTAAAGCTTAGAGATCTAATTATCTTCTAATTCTTAAGGTGAACCTCTAATTTTCTTCTGAACAAATAATATAAACTTTAACCCGATTATTTATTTTGAAAAAGAACAAGTATAATAAAATTCGTAAATTCCTTTAAATCCGTGAAAATTAAAAATTGGACAATTTTTCCTTCGGACTGACAAGAATAAGTGAAAGGCCGAAATCATTAATTTTCTGTGTGAATTCATCATTTTTATTATAAGTAAATTTTACTAAGTAATTTTTACTAAGTCATAATCGAAATATCAGTTAAGTATTTATCATGTTTTTTCAGGGGGGAAAATCGTATTTTGTTACTAATTTTACTAACAGTATTTCTTTTTAAGCCAAATGTAATGTTACATCGAGGGGGGGAGGGAGACCGTATTTATGGTTTGTGTGATAAATAAAATATTTCTGAATTAATTTCGTTGAAAGGTCATGATGAATATTTATTTTCCAGTTGGGAATTAGTATAAGTGTTATTAATGGGGATTGGGATACATCTTTTATTATTAAAAATTCTAAAATATTTTATGCTATTCATTTTTCCTCTGTTTAGTTCAAGGATGTTTTTTGTAAAACAGAGTTTAATCAATGTGTATGAAAAGCTAATATTTTTATGGTTAATGATTATTTTTCTGCCGTTCATTTTTTTTTTTTTTTTTTTACCCTGTTTACTTGTCAAGTGTTTTTTGTAAGTATTGCTTTTTTTATTACTGCCTGCTCGTAATTCATTTAATTAATGTATATGGAAAACTAATATTTCTATGTGAAATAAATTATCTCTTCTAAGAATTCTATCATAAACATCGATATAAGATAATTGTTAATTTTTTTGTTTTGTTACATTTCGCACTACCTCTAATAAAATTTGATAGCATGTCACTTTGCATCAGCTTTTAAAGCTTGTAACAACTTTAAAAATATTGATAGTTAAATGGGAGAATAGAAGAAGAAAAGGACGAGTATTTGCCATAAAACTGTTACATTTAAGTAGACAATGCAAGTGTAGTCGAATTAGAAAAAAATGCAAAACGTTTTTAAATTGAATTCTTTGAACCGAAATTTCTGGTACATTAATCTATTTCATATTTAAAAAAAAAATTTGCTTTTGATTCTCATATTTTTTTTTTTTTTTTTTCATTACGCTGGTCACATATGTTAATGGAAATATGTTTATACATCCACTTTTAATTATACATGAAATAACGCAATGTATTTCATGTGTTTTTTAAAAAATGGGAACACCCCATCATATCAATTCGTATTTATAATTTTTTTATAAAAAAGTAGTAAGCAATTTTATATCTTAATTTTGAACTTTTCATATCTCTATCTTAGGCAGAAGCTCGGCTTGTAGCTAGACGACAAGCAAGAGCTGAAGCAAGGGAAATACGAATGCGAGAAATTGAAAAACAAAAAGAGGTAAAAGAACGTTTTGGTAGTTTACTTTTTATTTGATGAAATTTATATTTGTGAAGATACTTATTATTTTCGTTATACAAATTATCTTGTATTTCTATATGTAGAAAGTAAGCGCAAATATGTAATTAAACTTCCTTTGAAAGTAAATGTAGCCACTGTAAAGTTTATTATTTGTATTTCTCCTTTGCAATGATATTGGATAAGGAGAGATGAAAGCGACTTTATCTCGCTTTTTCCGAAGGACCTACTTTCTTTTGTAAGTACGGGACTTACAATCCCGAGGGATCAAAGTGATTTCGACCCTTCTCTTTGTCATTCCTTCTTACCCCTTTTCCTTTCTTAGTTTTGTAGATTTTTAACTTGATCGCACATACATTTCTCCATTAATTAACGAGTGTATGACGTAAATTGACCAAATATGACTTTGTGCCAATGAAACAAGTGTATCAAACTTGAAATTTTTTAGACTGTAAATATTTTTCCCCTAAGGACTCTGGGGCATTCTATTTCAAAAACACAAATATTCCTCTATTTTTGGAATATTTTCTTCTGTTGAAATTTCTATTTAATTGAAAATAGGCATATAATAATTTTTTAAAGAAATAATATAAACAGAGATGTGTAATGAAGTGAAGGATTTCATCAGTATTTCTTGTTTTTTCCACAATACTGACTATTCTTATGTTTTGTTTTTTTCCCCCTAAATTATAGGCAGAAGATCACACTGACAGTCAATATGATGATCATGTCTCTGAGGAACCTGCAAGACCTCCAAGAGGCATTAGAAGTGAAAACAGAGATGTAATATTTTTATAAATTTTTTTTAGCAATCTCAATATTTTTTTTTCTCATTTTGATCAATAACTTTTTTTATTGAATTTTTAACAAATGTGCTTCTCATCTGTTCAGAGAGCTCCATCCTATGCATCTGTTGGTTCTGAATCTCGTCGAAGTAGTGAAGATTCCCCAGAAACTATTGGAAGTAAAGAATACAAGGTAACAGAAATAATTGGTTTATATAACATTGATGCAGATTAATATAAGCAAACAATAATAGTTATTCATAAACTAATATTTTATTTTTATAGCTCCTTACTAATCAAGTTATGGAGCTGGAGGAAAAGTTTAGAAAAGCCATGATAACTACTGCTCAATTGGATAATGAGAAAACTACTTTGTCTTATCAAGTGGATACTCTTAAAGATGAGCTAGAAGAATTAGAAGAACTAAATTTATCTGTTCAAAAAGATTATAAAAGTGTATCTCGTGTAAGTACTTAATTTTTTGTGTATTTTTAAGATTTTGAAAGATCAGGTAAAAATTGACTAGGATTTTGAAAGCTATATTGTTCATTATTTTCTAAGATATATTAATAGCTATACATGTTAAATATTTTGTACAATGTATGACCTGGTAACATCTATATTTGTCACAGGTGCATAGTTGAATATTTTTACTGATCAATGATGCATAGTATGTTTATCAAAAAAATGAAATATACTTAATAACTTTTGCAATTCTTTCTACTCATAGATAAAACTGATATCACTTTAATAGTTCAAAGACATGCTAGAATGATGTTAATTAAGTTATTAATGAACTTTATTAGCAGAGTTTATTATTTAAGTTAAGTTTGAAAACCTGCCCAGACCTAATAAGTCCCATCAGATGGTGCCCATCTCTGTTTTTGTAGTCTTATGGTCTGAGGTGCTAATTACTAGCTAGCTAGCATCCTAACCAAGTTACTAACCCAATGAATAACCCCTGGTTAACTTCCCAAGAGGGAACTTGGTATTTATGAACCCTGGAGGGAGGAATGAAGGGTTAAGTTGGCCAAAACCACCAGGAATCAAACCTAAACTGTTTGTAGTCAGATGCACTAACTTGTACACCACCACCATAATTTTATTATTATTAACTTAAAACTTAACCTTAATTTAATTATACTTGTCAGTAGTAACTGAAAATTCTGAAATAGGATATTTTTCTTGACAGATTGCAGGTTGTTGTTGTTCTATGTATTGATTTCTCAACTTTTATATCTTATAAAACTATGTTTGAAAGCTTATAAATTAAAAGAATTTTAAAAATGAGTCTCATATTGTGAAATGTCTAAAACATTTGATGAAGTAGAATTTTCTGTTCAACACTTTTCAAAAGATGCTTAATTCAATCAATGGATTTAACTCTCAATTCTGAAATTACATAAAAAGTCATTAAAGATATATTGCAAAAAATAAATTATTCGGTACTGTTACAAAAAAAAAGTTAATTATAACACACATGAACTTTATGATTTGTGGATTTCTCATGCCATAAAATGCTTAAATTAAGTATTTTGAACATGTGAATTAATTCATTAAAGTAACATCAAAAAGAAACTGGTGATAGTCAAATGATTTTATCTGAAAATGTGTTAAACTATTTGCAGATTATTCATTTGCCTGGAATAGAATCCACTAACAGATTTTTTGTTATATCTTTGGAACTAATCATGAGATTCAAATTAAATCTGGATGTAGGGCATTCTATATATAACTCTGAAAAAGAACTGGATTCCTTTATTAGAAAATTCTTATAAGAGCTCATATTAATTATGTTAATTAAGTTAATGAATGTATTTACATTTTTATTTAGTTTCCTATTAGCTATTAGCAGTATTATCATATTTGTCAAGCTATGATAAGAATTGCAAAAGTTTTTAAACAGTTTTTTTAACGACCATACAATGGATTTATGAGGGTGAAAAATCAAACACACAAGATTTTAATTATTTAAAATCTTGTTTCATTTTATGTTCTTAAGATATTCTAACAATTTTTGCAGTAAAAATAGTTATTCTATCTGCATTTTATTGATATTTGTGTAAAAGTTATTTCGTTCATTTTTTCTTTTCTTTTATTTTTATTTTTCAGTCATATGAGCTGATGAGTCAAGATTTCAAGGATCTCAAAAGACAAACTGAACTTTTAAAAGAATGCATCAGACTTAGAGATGAATTAATATCTGTAAGTATATTTATACCATTTTTTTTATAAATTAAATTTGTGTTGTTTCTTAATTATTTATGCAAATCAAGTATCACAGCTATTTGATTAAAGTTAAAGCAAAAACAAATTAAATCTGATATGAATAATATCAGAGTTGCTTATAAAATTTTAATTTTGTTTTTTCAAGCTTGTATTACTTAATTGTTAATATGTATTTGAAATATATTTAAATTAGAACTAAGCAAACGATTTATAAATGTTAGATATCATTTATTTTACAAACTTAAAAGCTCAATCAAAATGCAACGCTTTTTTATTTAGATCTCTCAATTACATAAAATTTTATCTACTTATTTAAACTTATTGCATATAAAAAATTACTTCAAGATAAATATTCCTTGGTGTAAAAAATATTTAAAACTTAATGCAGAAATATTGCTGAATATAGAATATTGATTTAAACCCATGATTCATATGTCTTCATGTCATTTAAAGATTGAATTTTTTTTAGTTCATAATAAAGAATTTAATTTGTAGGGGGGGGGTATATGATATTAGACAGATTCCATCTTTTTTATTATACATTTGCTATTAATTGTAATTTATATGTATCAACCAAACATTTTATGAATTTTTATGTGTACATTAATTTTCTCTAGCTGTATGAAAAATTTTATTTCATGACATTAATCTCATTGAAGCTTTAAAATTATAATCATATATTCTTATTTAGGAAAGTATAAAAGTGATGACCATCTTCATTACAATCATTCTGCTATATTCTCTTTGCCTAACAAAAATTTAATATTCTAATTCTGTAGACTGCTATAGACATTAATGCAGATGATATTATTTAATATTTGTGTTCTTGAATAAGGGCTCATCTGCCTTTTTGTACTTTTGGTCATTTAATTTTCAGTTCTTATTTTATTCTTATTTTTATTCAGTTTATATTTTAAAGCCAAGCTTGCCCATCTACTCTTTTATATTTATATGTATATTTAATCTATGTGATTTTAAAGGTAGGCTGCATCTCTGAGGACTATATTTTCTTTTCTTTTAGCTTATATGTAGTCAAATGTTCTTTTATGTAATTTACGTATTTTACTTGTCAATTAATGGATTGTATAAAAGTATTAAATTAGACATTTAGATAGTACCTGTTTTAAAAGGAACATTTTTAATACAGTTTTATGAATAAGACATAAATGCAACTTATTAGTCATTAAAAAATTTTATACGTTTCATCCTTTTTAATTCATTTAAAAAATTTCAGTGTAAGCAACTTGTTTGTTATCATGTTATGGTATTAAATTTAGGAATCTTATTACTAAAAGGCTTTGATGTATAGATAAAATTTCTTCATTCATGCAATATATTTGAGCTTAAACAAGATGTGAAGCAAAAAAAAATTATGTTCTTGTAATATTTTTTTCTTGTTTTTTAATCTATTTTTATTGTAACTGCTAAAAGTGTCCAAAAATGTACAGGTTTGTATTTGAATCCACCAAACAGCCTCATGTACTAATATTAGAAATTCAATTTTCACTTCACACACAAACAAACTGCTTAATTTACTAACATTTTTTTTCTCTTATTTCTTTTAAAACTTTAATCGTTACTTAAGGCTCTTCCTATTTTTCATTTTTTCATTAAACTGCCTATTCTTTATCACTCTTCACAATATAACTTCTTATTATTACTTAAGAACTTATAAATCATATCACTTTGTTTCTTCCTTACTGTATCGTACTTAGCTATGTACTTTCCCTTAAAATTCATATAAGATCAAACAAACTTTTTAATAATAAAAACAACTTCATTTATTAATTCAAAACAATTTCTGTTGTGTTACCTTGGTGACCAGTGCAGTTTACAGTTGGCACTCAATCACCCTGCGATTAACAATTTTCTCGAATATCAACTCGCTTATGTCTGCTCTGCTTGGAGAATTAGTCTGATCTGCTTCTGATCTGAGAAGATCATATGACATCCCATACTAACCCCTTTTCAAAAAAAAAAAAAGCCATCTCCAGGCAGACTTTTAAGCACAGGAGATGACATTAGTGATGATTAGTTTTCAGGTAAAGCGATTTAAAATAGGAAGAATCATATCAATTTGGTAACTTACCATTTACAGTGGCAATAATTTGTCATTTACAGGCTATAATGTCTATTTGTAAATCTTACTGTATTACTTAATATGATGAAAGTAATTATATGTGTGTATGTATATATATAAATATACACACAGTGAAAACTGTTGATCATGAAACATATTACCAAATATTTGTTCTATTAAAAGAAATTAATTTTAATGATGCATGCTAAAAAACCTCACCAACATTTTTGATGTCATCAAATTCGTATTAAAAAAGTTTGCTAAAATTTACACTTATTGGTACATGTATTAAAAGTGTATCTTTCGCTCTGTATGTGTGTGTAGGTATACATATATAGTCCAATACACATCATATTATATATGCCTTTTTCAAAATCAAAGCGTCGGATTTTTTTTTTTTTTTTTTTTTTTTTTGTGTTAAAAGTTTGAAAAAAAATGTATGTAATTCATAGTATTTTGTTGGGACCTCATTCTCTTTTTCTTGTCAAGCGTTTTTGTGTTAAATGTTTTTCAGTGTGTATGTATATGAAAAGCAGCCTTTTTTTTAAAAAAAAAAATTAGTTTACTTTTTAGCATTTAATTAATTTACAATAGTGTTTGACTTTGCATGCTTATTTAATTTATTTCATTTTGTAGGAATATGGATTAGTTTTAGTTGGTGGAGAAGAAGAGGAAGTCAAAGATGATGATGAAGATGATGAATTACATTCTGATAATAAAAAGAAATCAGAATCTGAAAGAGAAAAACGAATATCAAAAATGGCTCTTGTTTCTCAAGCAGCAGCAGATATATTAAATAAAGCAGGATCTGGAACGCTAGGTATCTAATAATGAGACAATTTGAGACTTTTTTTAATAGTTTCCTTCACTGAATGTATTATCTAAATTGTATTTAGAGTCTGGCTCTAAGTATTAACAGTATTTCTAATTTAAATACTGAAGTCATTTCTATTATGCACTGCAGTTCAAAATTACAGTAATTTTCACTTTTGATTGATTATCTTCTGAAGATATTGGACTGATAGATTTCATAAAACTAAATGTATACATAAGTTGATGTAATGCCAAAAAAAAAACATGCAAAAGTAACGGTACACATGCATGATCATGTGTTCAGCTCATCTGTGCAGGAAAGTGTAAAAAAGATATTCCAAGATGGAACAAGAAAAATGGAGTATGGCTTTCTCTTATTATTATACTGATTTCACTACATGAATTCATCCTGGAAATGAGACTGTTTATGAGTCACAATAGAAGTCGATCCTTCTCCTCTACCAATGTTATTTGTATGTTCTATGTAGTTCTAGCATGAGGAAGGCAAATTCTGCAATTTTCTTTTCAAGAGTTTCCCAGATATGCTCAGTAGGGATAATACCTGGAGAATTGATACCTTTAAAATTTCATCCCTATACCACATAGCATTTATAGAACTCCTATCAAAGATGTGGAGATATCAGTACCTGTCCAACTTGATATGTCTACCCAGACCTTCAAACCTCTGCTGCAGTACTGGTCTCTTTCTTGGATATTTGAGTACATGTAACTGGCTCCCTCCAGATGAATAAGAATCATTGGTAAGGCAGAATATAGGTTTGGTTTGATTTTATTAACGTTGCTCTAGAAGCAACACGAGGGCTATTGACGACGGACCTCGTAATTTTGAGCCCCGATCAAGTGACGTGCAGAATATGGACTTTGTCAGTTAATAAAAGTCTTCCACTGATTCCTACTCCAATATTGATTTTTTTGCATCATGCTAAATGGGCTCCTGTGTACAAAAGTGATGCAAACATCACATCTTATTGCGAACAGATCTCTGTTGTGTAGCCTTCTAAAGTCAGTAAGCTCAAAACAACTTAGGTTTCTGTGGTCACAAGATCACTGCAAATCTGTTGCACTCCTGTTTTGTTTCATTGTTATAGACAAATATTGAACTTCCTGAGTTCTTGAACAACTTTGTCGAGGCCTTCTAACTATAGATTCTGTCTCATTAAATTGTGTACATTAAAATCCCTAGCTATCTATTCTTGGAACTAGCCTTGTCCTGTTTTGTGTAATGATTTTATACCTCATTCCATTAACCAAATGTTAGACTATTCAGTTTAATTGTTTACTTTTGAATTTCTTCAAATATTGCTAGAGAAAACGTCATGAAAATTGGTATGTGGACATACAAGGTGTTTTCTTCTGGATGAGTAGTCTATATGCTTGTTTAAATAATGTACTAAAAATTCACATCTTTGTTTGGAAGTATTTGTTTTATCTTTCATCCAATACTTTTGACGAAATTTGACTAAGTATTCATATTCTTTTAATTTTAAATACCAGTATATAAATGCATCATTATAAATTTAAGTTATGGGGTTTATTAAAATATTTTAATTACTTTTTGGATTGAGTGTATTTTTTATGTTTATTAGACAACTTAAAAATATTTATATCTGAAACTTATGAAGCAAACATATTTGTATATATGTTAATTTTTAACATATAAATAAATATGTTTATATAATTTATCTTTCTTTAATATCTGATACCAATAATATTTTTATGTGCATAAACAAAACTTTTTATGCATACTATTTGAATGATGGTGTTTTTTTTTTCCCTCAGATGTCCGGTTAAAGAAACTTGCAGAAGAAAAACAAGAACTTTTAGATGAGGTTGTTAAATTTTTCAGTTTATTTTTATTTAAAAGTCTTACACATTTTCATTCATTTCAAATTAGATTTTAAAATGCAGATTTTAAAATTATATGAATAATTTATTTATTTATTATGTTTTAAATACATAATAAATTATCTATTTTGCTCTAATTTATTTGTATCTGAAATTCTAACATTTTGTATTGATTTTATATAGATATATCGACTGAGATTAGATTTGGAAGAGGAGAGGCAAAAAGCTTACAAATTAGACCAGTTATCCTTGAGAAGCACTGGGAGAAATGGTCCTGAAATGAAATTAATGGAAGTACAAAGTGAGTAAACAAAAATTATCTGAATGTGTCAGTTGAATGATTCAAGTAAAATTTAATGGAAATCATAATGAAAAATGCATTATTTTATTATAACTTTGCCTTTTTAAATTAAACAACTGATTAATTCAAGATACTAAAAACATGCAAATTATAGTGAAACAGATGAAAATGGAAAATTGGACAATATGTCCACTTTTATTATATTAGAAATGAAACTTAAATTTCATTGCAAAATATAATATTGTGTTTATTTTTCAAAATTATTTTACAAATAACTAAATAGTAGCTTACATTTGATTCTTAGTTAACTTATAAATGAAAAGCTAGATAATCATGTGATATCAGAGAGAGGATACATTTTGTTAATGAATATGTATATTGTTTTCTTACTATGAATAATTGCAACTATTTCTCTATTATTTTGCAGAAGTGAAAATATTGCATATATATGTAACAGATTTATTTTATATATAATAAAAATTGCATGGCATATATTTCTAATTAATTTTTTTTGCTGTTATTACTTTAGGAGAAGCTAATAAGCAAGTTAATGATTATAAATACCGGTTGAAAAAAGCTGAACAAGAAATTACAACATTGCAAAGTAGTGTAAGTATTTTTTTTTTTTTTTAATTCCAAAAAGTGTTACTTCATAATTTTTAAAAATTTGTGTAAAAAAGGCTGCATTTTTATAATTTTTCATTAGTCATTTATGGTTCATTAATATGACAGGTTTCAAGACTTGAAGGACAATTAAACAGATTCAAAAGCCAGGCCGAGAGTTCAGAAGCCGTAGAGGATGAATTAAAAGCTGAAAAAAGAAAACTTCAAAGAGAAGTAAGTATTTTCACTGCCATATAAATATATACATGTTAAGAATATAAAAATTGCTATACATGTCTGTATTTAACTTGTGTAAGTAAATCATTGCATAAGTAAATTTTAAACCAAAGTTTTTTTTTTATTTTCAAATCCTAACCCCCCCCCCTTTCTGTAACAGAAATTACAAATTCTTAAAACATATATATTTAAATTTAAAAATTTCATTTTAAGATGAATAAATTGTAGTTGCAATTGAAACCTTATGTAAATTCTGTGCTAAAGTAAAATTTCACATTTTGTAATTATTTGCAATGAAAATATGTGCATTTTGGCTGTCTGCCAGTTATTTGGCAGTCTGATTTAATGCTGAATATTTGTTACAATAATTAAGGTTATATTATTATTACTATAAGTTATGTAAAAAAAAAATATTTTAAAAACAGTTTTCATTTTTGTTATTTAATTCAAAAAGAATAAAAACCACAAATATTGTCTGCTCATTAGTGAGTTCCTATTAACAATAATATTGTAAATGTCTGTATTTTACATACATTTGTGTGTTTTTATTAATATATGTTTCCAGTTTGTATTCATTAGTATATAGTAATTTCACCTTTAATTATTTCATTATGTTCTTTACAATTAAATGGACTATTTTATTGCAAAACTGATTTTTAAAATAAATTTGATTTATGTTATCTTAATTTTCATGAAATTATTGTAAAATCAATCTATTATTGTTACTGTAAATTAAGGATTTTAAATTAGAAGTTGATTTTAATTATCACTTGATGATAATTAATCAAGTGAAACGTTAGATTAGAATATATAAATTAAAAAGAAAAATAGACATATTAAACTGCATTTGAAAAAACATGTTTTTCTGCTTCGTTTTGATACTTAAATGCATTTAGTATTACAGTACAGGAGACAACATTTGGAACATATTATATACTTATTAAACTAGATTGATTCAAATGGTAATGAATAGTATATTATAAAAAATTCTGCAGTCTAATAAGATAATAAATTTAGAGCATCTTTCATACTTGAAAAAATATGCTAAATTTATGTCTTATTCTTTGACATTAAGCAAACTAATAATGTTAGGCAAGGAAAGTCACTAATATATTTGAATTTTAAAAAATATAATTTTTTTCTTTTTTAGATGAAGGAATTTATAAACATTTAATATTTTTAAATATGTCAATATAAACTTTTTTTTTATTTGAAAAAAAAAAATTCTTTTCCAGCTTCGAGAAGCCCAAGCAAGAACTGAAGAGTTAGAAACTGCCAACATACATTTACAAAAAAGAATTGATAAACTAAAGACTGGAAAAAATGCCCTCATAAAAACTTGAAGTGATGTAAAAGAATCTGAATTAGCAAGAAACTAGTGCCAACTTGTTTTATTATGATCTGTATTTTGGAGGAAAAACTTTCTCTTTGTGATGTGCTTCCATGTATTAACACTAAAGTACAATGTACTGTAATCTTGAAAGGTGTGATAATCCTTTTATCCTTTATTTTTAATACAACCATTGTGCCTTACATAGTTGCTGTTAAAATATTACTTGTGCATTAGAAAATGAAAGTGTTTTAAATAAAACACAAAATGGTGCTCTTAGAAATATTTGTAGGGGGAAATTAGAATTATTAGATTGTTCATAACTTGAAAATCATGAACTTCCTTGGAAATATTTTATAATTCCTGAAATGAAGTAGTTTCTTAGGATATGAAGAATGGCCAAATATGTATCTAATCCTCTGTATTCTGTTTTCAATCTCTAATAATACTAATATGTCTTTTATAACTTCTTTTTTATTGTTACCATGACAAGTTTCTTGTAAAGCTGAAATGCACTCAAAATATCTTGTTTTTCTGAAAATGAACTATGGCCTTCATAAATATTTTTTAAGTTTTCTAAAAAAATTGTTTTAATTTTTTTTTCTCTTAATACGGAGAATTTTCTACTTAATTAACTCAAACCTTGATTTTCTACTTCATTTGAAACTAGTAACCACATGAAAAAGGCATTTTAAGATATTTGAATTTTTTGCTATTTGTGAAAGGTTTTTTTTATATATTCATAATTTTTCTTACTTTTTATTTACAAAAATTTATTTATTTGATATTGATTTGGAAAACTTATTCATATTGTTTTATTGAACAGCTTGGAGTTTAATTAATAATTCTTATAATTCAAGAGCCATGTTACATAACCAAGAATTTCATAAATATGTAACAATTTAGTAATATTAAGTAACATATTGAAATTGGTTCAACTATATTTCATACAATGCTGATTTTGTGATAGACTCATGACATTTGCATAAAGTAATTGTCATTTTAAGTACTAACACTAATATAATGGTTTTTCTCTTTTATAATTTTGTTTTTAAACATAACTGTATATATTTCAATTATGGTCATCTCTGATCATGCTCTTTTTAAAAATTACGGCAAATTTTAACTGATTATTTAATTTAAAGACTTATAAACAAATTCCTTATTAATTTTTTCTCAATAAAAATATGTTACTTTTTGTAATAATTCTTTAATAATATTCATCTATAATTCTTAATTATGTCTGAATGTTTTAGAAAAATTCAAATTTATTACATTGATTTCTTTTGTACTGAAGGCAATTTTATTTATATGTTATAATAATACATACAGTTAACTCAATATACTTCAAAAATGTTCTTGTTTGTAAATGGAGGATTCTAACTGTCAGTAAATAAGAAATTAACTTAATGCTGAAAGTTTCAATTTCAACATTATGGCTGTATTTAATTCAACCAATAAGTTTTCATAATGAAAATTATAACAAAAATAATTTTACATTAAAATAATTAAATATGTGTATTTTAATGTGAAAAACTAAATATTTTTCTAAATAATATCATAACATATTTTTTGCCTACATAGATTGTAAATCACGCAATGAAAATTTGAATATATATATATATATATATATAATTTCTCTAGTTAGATAAATTACATTTACTAAGTATTTATCTTGATGAAAAAATTTTTAAACTATTGTAAATGATACCATGACAATCTATAAAAAAAAAAATCAAATTGTTATAGGATTTTATAAATAATGTTATAAGGAAGATAATAACTAAATAACTTTATTGTGTGTTGGATATTTTATATTCTAGTCAAACTGTTTTAGGTATTTGGTAACTGTTAATAATAAACAACAAATGCTGAAATATATATTTATGTATCATGTTTGTTTAGATTAGTGCTGAAAATGTTATGCTTGTATGTAACTATTTTTGCAAATGGTACACAAAGAAAATATTTATTTAATTATCTTATGGAATCATTGGTTCTACTAATCAGGCTTAGAATTTTTTGAGTGAATTTTGATTCAATAAAATATTTAAAAAAGTTATCACTTAGTACAAATTGGTTTTATATAATTTTGACCAAAATTGTTGATAGTATATTTTAAGACAATCGTTTTTATTTGATATATGAATGTATTAATTTTTAATCACAATTGTTAAAATACAAGAAAGAAAACTTTACATATGTTAGTAAAACTTTACATGTGTAATTTATTTATGAATATTATCGTTTATATTGCTGTGCTTGAATGCAGTGTGCTTTGTAAACATTTGTATAAAATGCCTTGATACTTTATATACTCCAGCTTATAGATTTTTTTTAATGAAGGAACATTTTTTTAAAATTAATTTGAATGTAAAATAATAGGACAAATCGCAGTTTAGCTAAATTGTAAAGGATAAATGTTCCAATTTCGCTTTTTGAAATTATTTTCATGGGGCTCATTTTAAATGACACTGCCTTTAAAGTTCTAGTCAGGAATATTAAAAAGCACCAAATAAATCAAAGCACTATTTTTGAAAAATTCATGAAATTTTATTATGATTTGTTTGCGATTACTGTTTACTATTTTTCATGCTGCCAATTTTGATATTATTCATAAGAAGTAGTGTCCAATTAGTATTTAAATTAATATAAGCATAAATGCTACAGAATTTTTTTTTAAGTTCCTAATTTTTATTAAAAATATATAAGCTATATCAAAGAGGTATGTATGGCAATTTATTACTTTATAATATAACTATTGAATCTTTATAGTGCATTGAGTATTTGTTGGAGAATGAGAATTTGGGTAATGATCTGTACAGATTTATATTGTTTCAAACAAAGTGAATGTAGTTTAATTTTTAATATATATTGCTTACATATGCTAAGTTCAATGTTAATGGATTGTTTACTATTTAAAATATTAAGCTTTTTATATGTTTTTAATTATTTAATATTTATTTCTTATACATGTCTCAACTATCACAGTTAATTGTTGTTCCAAAATAGAAATAAATTTATTTGCACTATTTGTTGTTGCCGTTTCTATAACTTCCAGAAATCTATTGTATAACATATTTATATTATGATACAATTTACAGAGCATTCATTATGTTCAAATTCTAAAAATACCAAGAAATCAGCTAGTCCCTCACTATCTCTCCCTAAAAAGGAGGCTGTGGCAATCTAATGGATAAGGCAACAGACTCATGGCCGGCTGTTTTCGTTGAGTACTAGGTTTGAGCTTTGATGACCTGCCATGTAGGCGGGGCTGATGCAAGTTAAATCTGTTAGGGCTCAAAGTCCTCCCATTGGCATTGAAGTCATCCTCATCACTTGACCAAGGTTGAAAATTATGTGGTCCATCGCCAATAGCCCACATGTTGCTTCTAGTGTGATGTTAATAAAATAACAAAATTTCTCACCTAAAATCCATTTGGTGTTTTCTTTAATGAATAAGAGCAAAATGCTATGCTAATTTGAAATGTTTCACTTCCATTTCACAAAAAATTTGAGTTTTTTATTGATCCAACTAAAGGAATTAGGGCATTAACTGGTTTTATATTCTTTTTATGATAGCAATATTCAAAATGTGTCATTATAATTACTTAACTATAAAGAACATGACTTTTTTTAGTAACAGATTTAAAGCAATATCAAAAGAAAAATTAAAACAAGAGATCAAAATTATACTTCCAAATACATAGACATTCAACTTCAGAACAACAAACTTTTAATATAGCTTATTTAAAAAAAATTCAATTTATAATATATCACAATATATTGATATATTAATTTATTCATGGAAAACATTTGCAATGATTTATTCATTTAAGATTGTTATTTCTAAATTTTTAAAAATTTATATAAACTGTATTTTCTTCATGAATAATTAAATTGAAAATTACATCAATTTGAATGATGTAATTCTAAAATAAATACTATTAAAGCCCCCTCCATACAGCTCAAACAATACTTCTCAATATTTAAGAATCTCAGTAAATTTATAATTCAAAAAACTTATTTCTTTAAAATAATTTGGTTTCATTTAATTATGATAGTTGATCTAATAATCTTAGACACTCAGTTTTACTCGACTCTTAAAACTTCTACACATGTGGATTTCAAAATTCTGTCACATTTAGCATGCAATAACTTTGAATGTGATAGTCTATAAATAAAGGCTGAAGGCCATCTGAAATAATAAAATTGCCACATAAACTACTTGTTTGAAATCTAACAATTTTATTTAAAGAATACACACAAAACATGTATATAAAAAAGCATTTAAATATTTTATTTAAAGCATAAGTACTACAAATAATAAGAAAAAAAAACAAAACAAAATTATTTTATATCTTCAGGGTTCCAACAGAAATGCTTATGTTTGTCAAGATTGTCCAGCTTTTGCAACTGTTCTGAAGTCAATGAAAAATCAAATATATCCATGTTCTCTTTTAATCGACCTAAATTTGAAGTTTTAGGAATGACACCTACAAAAAGAAGAAAGAAATTATTTGAAGAATTTTTCTGCATACATTAAACACAAATAAATTTTGAAAAACTTAAGTTTTCACTTACTCATTCCATGCTCTATTGCCCATCTTAGCAAAATCTGAGCACAAGTTTTATTGTGGTATTCAGCTATTTTCATTACAGTTGGATCAGATAGTAACTATCAAAATATAAATATTATTTTAATAAAATATCACAAAATACAACTCAAATTGAAAAAAAAAAGATTCATAAAAAATGTTTAATTCATTTATAACAGAAGATAAAATATACAAATGATACTGTACAATGTACTGCTAATAGCATACATTTACTTTACAAAACAATAGATTGTAATTTCATGAAATAAATTTTAAAGTTTGTGATAATTATAAAAAGAAAAGACAAGTAATTAAAAGGTAATGAAAAATGCATGTATAAAATGTCAATAGTACAATATATAAACATATGGATTTAAAACCATATTTAACAAACAAGTTCTAACAATATCATCAAATAATTGCTGTAAAAACTATTTAAGTTTCCAAATAACATCAATAATTTTATTAAAGAAAAAGAAATTATCTAGATAAAACATCTTCAAGGAATGTGAAATTTTTGTAACGATCTTTAAAAAATCAAAAGTTATTCAACTAATTTAAAGGAACTTTGTAATGGAAATTCAGAAATTTTTTTTAAAAAAACTGAGGTAAATATGTATTACAAAACAGTATTAAGATAAAAAAAAAAAATGTATCGCATCTGTACAAGTGTATAGTGTTGAGTGGTTCTATAAAAATGTAGCATATATTATTCAATTCAAAATAAGGATTTAAAACATTTTTAATTATCATCTAACAATTAAGGAAATAAGGTGTTAAATAAAGTAATATAATAACTTCACTTAATATAAGTTATACATTTTATTCAATTTGAATCTGGTAAATGTTGAGTTAAATATATATGTATGCCCAAATCAAGAGAGAGAGAAAATTAAAGGAATTATTGGATTTTAAGAATAATATAACAAAATAAGTACTACAAGTAATTCAGTTTGTAATTCATTAACATTATATACTATAAAAGTTAAATTTAAATAAAGTTTAAATATTTTTTAAAATATAAATATACTTCTTTGCAACCCGATCTTGAACCAATAGAAGAATATGCTTGGACATGAATACCCTTCTTTTCACAAAACTCTCTAAGAGATTTTTGAATAAGATAAGGGTGAGCTTCAATCTAGATAAAAATAAAGAAATAAATTATATTATTTTGCATCTTTATTATTTTATGAAATACATTTCAGCATTCTGATAAGATAATTATTACATAAATCCAATTGCATATGTGAGATTAATACAAAAATTGTACAAATGAAATATATTTAAACTCCATGTCATGATCTAAAACATTTTTTTTTTTTTTTTTTTTTTTTTTGGCTTGAACTTAAAACACACAAGAAAAAAAAAAAGACTTATCAAAAGCCTTAATGTTTAAAATATATTTTCAGAATACAATACGAAAACTATTCCCAGAATTTATGAAACATAGTTTTTACATTTTTGTGGATTTGTAGTAAATGGATCTTGTTAAATAATGCTAATAAGTCAGTTATATTTGAAATGAAATATAAAAATTAATTTCCAGGTTAAATTTATAATTGCAATAGTATGTATGAAAAATAGTTAAGCATAAGGAAAAAAAAAAGTACTCTCTGATTATTCTCTTTTCAATATTTGTTGGCATTCGTGTATTTTGCAAGCTTCTTCAAGCATGTATATGATAATAACAAACTCACATATGCATGTAATACATGTGTACTTGAATATTGAGTATGCATGTGTGTTTACATACTTGATAAGAACCCATCTTTTTGCTGATCAGTAGTTTTTCTTCCCAGTGTCATTTCTTTTAGTCATAATGAATGGTACAGAGATTATGGAGTTTATTGTCTGATGAGATTAGGTTTTAACAAAAATATGGGATTTTTCAAGAATACAAAAGAAAGATGAAAATACAAAATATGCATTCCATGAAACTGTACAACCTAAATGATGGAATAATAAGAGAATTATCTGTAAAAACTGCAAGTATCAGAATTTTTATTGTAAAATGTCTTGTTTCTAATAAGACTTTTAATTGTTATTATCTAAGAACCTGATAATACCTTTGAGCCATAATAATAGCAAAACAAACTTATTCTGATTAACAAAGTCACCAATCATTTGTTGAATTTTTAAGAGACTGCTGATTATCAGAAAGTATCAAAATGTGTTTTTTTTTTTTTTTTTTTTTACAATACAAAATAATAATATATTAATGTATAAAATTGCCAGTACCTGAAGCACAGCTGGGACAACACTGCAATATTCAAGTAATTCTTTTATGTGCTGTACAGTATAGTTAGATATCCCAATAGCTTTAAATTTACCTAAAAAACAAAGGATCAAAATATAAGCAATAAAAAGAAATTCATGTAATATTTTAAATTAAATTAAACTCTAAAATTGTGCAATTTTGAAAAAAAAAAATGTTGCATCTTATTTGATTAAATGAATAAATGTGAATGCAAAGTTATTTCTTGAAATATAGAAAATGTATATTAAATACAGTACTCTCTAAGTAATCCTACAAATATCAGACAAGAACACCACTGCACTACCAAAAGGCCAGATTATACTGGAAAATCATTAATAATAACACATTTAAACTGCAAAAGCAACAAATTGTTATATAATATTTGACACAAGACATATAAATAAAATGTCAAAGCTATGAAATAACAAAAACTACAAAACATTTACTGTTTCATATTGATAACCTATATTATTCCATTGAAAGAAGAAACATTTAATATTTGTTTGTGTTATAAATTTTCCAGAGAAAAAAAAAACTCCATAGTACTATCAGGACCAATAAGTTGAAATTCAAGTTTATTGAAAGAGTACTGCATTGCCAAGAAACAAATATTAAAAATTAAGTTATTTTCTTTATAAAGTATAAGAGTTCAAATTTTTTTTAAAATCTTAAATATTAAAAGTAAACAAAATCAAAACTATAATATGTATTCAAAACAAAAACACAGAGCATAAATAATTATTATAATGTTTTTTCTGTCACTACAAAATGTTGTCATGTGCCATAATGCTATCACAAACACATGATTAACTTTAACCTTTAGAACTTGGCCGATTCTAAGTCAAAATATCCTTTCCAGTCGGCGCTTTTAAGATTGAGGAAAATTTTTCTTTCCCCCACTGTTAAGTTCGAGTTCACGACATGTGGTAAGGTTAGTTTTCTAGTTACATAGGGGAGATAGTAAGGGTTACTGACTTTTAGTCAGTAATCATTGACGAGAAAGAAAGATCCTAATATTTGGCGCCGTATCATATCATAATGATTTTTTTTTGAATTCCTGGTTCCCATTATTAATTGAGTGACTTACAAACTTTTAAATGCATATTTATCATAACTTAGAGTCGTGCATTGCGTAAATTAACATTTTCAAACAAAACAAATAACAAAGAAAGCGACAGCTGTACCATACTACTAAGATATTTTCTGGAATAATTTATTCGGTGCTTGCTTATATATATACAATATATACATATAGGTGTGTAATCACATCGCTTAGTGTGCAGACTTTATCTGTGGTCATATTGCAACTTACCTACTTAATTGCAATATTGAACCCATGTAATTAAAGTAATGCCTCATGTTTTCAAAATTATTCGACGAAATATAAAAAAAGAAGGAAAAAGTTAAGAACAATACTTTGAACATTATTATTAAACATTTTATTTTTTAAATTAACATCCTTTTAATGCACAATTATTCAATATACTCCAAATATTTTGATTTGATATTTTAATAACATCTCATTTTGAAACAATAGGAAGGTTACTGGTGACGGACTTCATAAATTTGAATGACGGTCAAGCAATGAGGGCAGCATCCACTCACCAAACTTCCACACCACACCAACATCAGGATTTAGAAACTAGACAGGCTTAACAGCCGGTTTCAATTGAACAAGATTCGAACTCACAACTCAATCCCGGCTACGAGTTTGCGACCTCACTCGTCAGCTACCGTGGCCCTTTTGTGATTAAATATTATCAAAAGTGAGATTTAAAAAATAATTTTTAACTTAATTGAACATGTTTCAAAGCTGCTGAGTAAATCTTAAGTACGTCAAATTAAGGTAAAACCTTCAGTTAATTCATGCATTCTATTGAAAATATTATGAAACACTTTTTTATATCAAATATTTCTATGAATCTTTAATCTTAAAGAAAAAAAAAGTATTATTTTTTTTTTTTTTGTTTTTAAATGAAACTTATATCTTAAATTGAAAAGTTCTTGTAACAATGCTTTTGAAATGTCTGTTTTAAAAATGTAAAGTGAATTCTAATTTTTAAAATTTTTGGCTCTTAAAAGAGCCTTTTTTGTTTATTTTTTTTATTTTCTTTTTATTAAAAATGTATCAGTTTTAATCTTTTTTATTCTAGTCTTTTGTTTTTATTGGTTTATTTGATAAGAGATTTTTAATTAAATTGTATGTTATTCTTCGAAACAGTTTGGTAAATACAAAAAGCCACATTGCATGCCTTATAGATAATAGTAGTTTTTTTTTTTTTTTTTTTTTTGTATATTCTTTTCCGCACAATATGTGAAATTTCTTCTTTTCTTTTCGTCAATTGGCCTAAGAGAAAATTTATAATCATTTGTCTACATTTTTTTATTACTGAAGGCTCTGCAATTTTATGATTTAATTTTCATATCAGAGATGTTATTAAATTCATTCTAAAATCTTTTAAACTGAGTTTTTAACTTAGTTTGGCACGACTTGAATATCAGAAACACAACAATATCGATGAGGCTAAAGAATAATTTTTTGTCAATTTCCTAGTTTGCTTACCAAAAGTATAGGTGGATGCCCTGCGGTCTCCTAAATCAACATATTCCACGTGTTTGTGGATATCTGCCACAATTTTTTGCATCGAAGTGGTTAATTTTTCTTTTTTCTCATTCAGCAAAGTCACCATAAGATTTTTTTGGGTGTTTATCAACAAAATTTTCTTCATCTAAATCTTTCCTCAAATTCTCAATTTCTATTTCTGCGAGCAATTTCAGATTCATTTTAAAAATTCGAAGAAAGAACAAGAGAAGAGAAAATTCTATCTATCATAGACTGCATAAAGTCATCTAATTGAGTATTTTTTTCGAATTTGGTTGTTTCTAAAGGTCGCCAATGATAAGGAATTCGCACACAACTGATAATGTTGGCGAAAAATATCCCCACCCAATTCCGGACAATAGAAGCAAAGTCGTAAAAAGGGCAAGGGAAAGTTGTAAAAGGACCTGCTGGAAAAAAAGGGGGAAAGAACTGTCTATAGATAGCTTGGTACAGACGTACCAGAGACGAAGCGAGAGACAAAAATATTTTTGGTACGACATATGTACCGCCGATGTTTAAAGGTTAAATTATAATTTTGTTTTACACACTCTCTATTTGCACACACACCCCACCACCAACATGCAGAATTTTATTAAATGGTGTTAAAAGAGATAGGTATGGTTTTTTCCCCACATACAACAGTTTAATAAGCTGGGTTTTTTTATATAAATTTTATTAAATGTCAAATTTTCATTTGAGTTTTTCTTTCATAATCAAACTTTCTTTTTGAATTTTACTAGTGTATTGATGCAACTCATTTCATAATTTTACTAACATATTTAAATTACATATTTCACTACAACCACTCATTTTTTTTTGTTTACATTTTGTCTTTAATTAATATTTTTCTGCGTTAATTACATTTCACATTTCATCTCCTAAACTTTAGCAGTTGAAGTTAATATCTATTTCATATCATGTATTTATTCAAGTATTAATTAATTACATTTTTTTTAAATATTTCTCAATTTCAAAGGAGCAGTCTGATAAATGGATACATGTTCCATAACAACATGTATCAATATCAGGCTTTCAAAAAAAGTTGTGTGTGTTTCTTAATTTTTAACATATAACAAACAGCTGCATCAGTGAGTAAGTGAATGTAAAGTTTATTGGCACGAGAGCCAGATATGGCTATGTTGCACCAAACAAGATTTTAACTGTGGTCTAGACAGGAAGAAACTGAAAAAAAGCCAAAAATTGATTGACAAGGAGGAGGGTTGAAAATAGATGGATCACTAGGATAACCCGGGGATGCATCACCAGTGTTTACCAAAGACAGTAAACCCCATAGGAAAGAAAAAGATCACTAACGTGTCTTGGGGTCATGATGCCCATACTTACCTGAAGAAGGCAAGTCCCTGAGGTCCCCTGATATATATCCCCAGGGGTAGGTGCCCGGCTATACCCCCAGACACTGGGTACCCATTGTAGTCACCTCTCATGACATGCATGAACTACAGTGGGACTATTCTGTCATTCCCGGTCTCCACATGGGTCAAGAGCAGCATCAGAAAACTGTTATTCTGATTCATAAGAGTAATACTTTATTCTGCTTCATTATTTTCCTTGCAATGTAAAAGTGATTTCCTCACTTTTTCTAAAATTTTATCAAGAATAAGTAATCCCATTATTTACTTTTATATAGATAAAATTTATTCAATATTTGTTTGACTATGTTTCAGCATTTTTGGATCATTTTATGCTAGAAATTATTATTCTAAAATTCCCCTTTTATACTTAAATAATGTTTGAAATTTCATCAAATATTGATCAATGTATTTTTTAATTAATGCAGAATTGGTATATTTTATCTAATAATCAATTCATAAGTCAATATGAACTAATTTTAAATTACATTGCTTTGATTTGAATATAAGGCTATATAAAATTTATAGCTATATAATAATTTATTTAATGTCAATTAGAGAAAATTTCATTTTATTTGACATTAGCCAATATTTTTAAAACCATCTATTAATAATGAAACAATATCTTCCCTAAATTTTGAATTTTTATTATACTTGCAATATTTTCATACCTATGTATGTATGCTCATTCTGTAGGTCAATATTCGATACATATAAACAGCACTGTATAACATTTTAATTATTATGAATACAAAGATTTATCTATGATAGAAATTCATTAGGTTTTTAAAACATTAACATTAGAATATTCTTTATCAAAAGTATTTTTTGCAACTCATAAAATTCATAAGAAATTAAAGTTGTTCTGAAAATTAAAATTGAAAAAAAGTGTTTTTTTAAATGAAACAAGATATTTTATCACATTTATATACAAGTTCACAATTTTAATGAATGCATAAATATATGATAACATGAAAATAGTACTTATTTTGAAATGCTCTGAAAAAAAATGATCAATAAAATAAGAGATGTAGAAAGCATTTTAGAATTTTTTTGCACTACACAACAATATAATAGATAATATGTTAAATAAACAAGAAACATACTTTTAAATAAAACTCTAATTTTACCTTCTTTGTATAATTTTTCTAACTGCAACCAGCTTTCTTTTCTGAGTTCTGCATTCATAGGATTATCAGGCTTCATTCCAGCAGAACCAGGCCAATGGATAAGATACAAATCTAAGTAATTTAATTCCAGAGTATCAAGAGAAGAAAGAGCAGACATTTTTGCTTTTTCAGCACCTTGATGAGTAGGACCTAAACAATAAATCATATTTAACAAATCAAAATATTGTTAAATTCTTTGAACAGAAAATCCAAATTTCAAATATAATCTTTAAAAAAAATGCAATTTTTTAGAGTTTTTTTTCTAAAAAAAGTATAAGAAAAAAAATCCTTATTTTATAAATTATTTCTAGCAAAAAAGTTAACAAAAGCTCAAAGCACTTGAAATTCAAAGCTTTGTAAAATACACTTTTATTTTAATATTAAAAACCTATAATTACAAAGGAAAATAACATCAACCAATATACATTTAAAAGACCTATGTTTCTAAAATAGAAGTTTTATGATTCTTAATATTGCTTATATATATATATTTTTTTTTAAAAAAAAATACCATTTAACTAACTACAATAGATTATTGCAGTTTTTCATAATTTCTCATCTTTATTAACACAATTCTTACTTTTTTACAAACAGAAATTATACTATTATTTGTCATTGATATATTGTGATAAAAATATTTAAAAGCATTATAAACCTGCATATAATATTTGTCTTACACAATATTTCCTTAAATAGATATTTCAGGATAAATGTTTTTCTCTTGTTTTGATCTAATTTTATCTAGTAGCTTGGGTACATCTTTAAAAAAAATCTCAGTATTTGCACAAGGAAAACTTAATTTAAAATTACAAAATTACACCAAAAAAAGTTGTTTTTCTTTCCATGACTTTACAATTTTTGTTATTCTTGTGTTCTTTTTGAAGCATTATTAAAAGTACTGTTCATTACTTCAATGTAAAAAACTTATTTATAATGATGCTTTATATTAAAAAATTATCAACATGCTTTTTTTTTTATTTCAGTTAAACCCAACAGCAGTTATACAAGTTTTCTTTACATTAACGGTCACACTGGACAGCAAATCTCTTTTATCATTCAAATTACAATATTTGCCTTTTTCTTAATTTCTAACATCAATGATTATATATCAATTTATTTAAAGACAATAAATAATGCTTAACACGGGGTTAAAAAATTCTAATTAGCCTTTTCTAAAGCAAATGTAATGATAATTAATGTTTAATCATTAATGAATGTTTAAATACATATACTTAAATTTCCTTTTCTTTTTTTGGCATTTATTTATTAAATTTGCAAAAACTGGGATACCAATAGTAACTTCTTTTACAATAGTTATTTCTTTTATGAAACTTATAGTCTAAATTACACAAAAAATTAGAAATTCAAAATGATTCAGGTAATTTTCTAGAGTTCCATCCCTCCCCATACACAATTATTAAAATCCTAGCAATTTCTCCAATTCACATAATTTACTATGCAAATTACATTGTAACTCAACTCAAACAATTGAATTAATATCTAAAACCTTCCTATTTTACACTAACTAAAGCACTGAGAAGTGCTTTAGTGTAAAAATAACTTCTTGTAATGTCTTGAATAAAGCATTGAGTAGTGCTTTTATTCAAGACATTACAAGAATTAAGTGAACAGAGATAAAAAAAAAAAAAAAAAACAATGATGGCAACTATTCCATATTTGGTAGTTCTAATGACATCAAATCCCATGACAACTAATACTTTAAAAACTTATAGCACAGAAAATTATTTTTACTATGAAATCCTTAACAAATGAAAATAGCAAAAAGCATTATACAAGAAGAAATGGGAAGGGAGCATTATCTCAGCCATCTATCTCATAAACAATGAGATATGGTTTTCAAACTAGTTTTATAATGAATAGAATATTTTTAAACTATATCATATAAGAGAATAGACATTTGTTAAAAATAGAATTTATGAATGAATTTGTTTAGAGAATTTTAAAATTAATTCACAATGAATTTAGCTACTCCATATGACTGCTGTAGATTAAAAGGATTATTTTCTTTGCTTCTTTCATCAATGTATTATACAATATAATATTAATCCTAATGTAACATTTAAAGAGCAGCAAGAATACTTCTTAAAAGGTAACATACAACAAAAGAATAAAAAATTTGAGTTACAATAATTGCATAAATTTTGGATTTTTCTTTGTTAATTATGTAATAGAAAAGTTTAAAAAAATCCATTCCCAAACTGAGTTTTTAATACCTACAAATACTGAATTCATTTCTTGTAACTAAAAAACAAGAATTATTACCTAATTTGCTTGTAATGAACACATCATCTCGATGAACATTAAATGCACCTGTCTTCTTCAATACTTGTCCTATGGAATGCTCATTTCTATACACAGCTGCAGTATCTACATTAAAAAGTGGTTAAATCTCAAATATATGTATATACACTCAAAATCTTATCTCAGTTCCTGAAATAAATTTATTCTGAAATGTGTTTCACAAACTAAAATAATTTTTCCCACTCAAATTAATGAAAATAAAATCTATTCAAGTCCCAAAACCAAGTTAATTTTTTTATCTCATTTTTACAAAAAAAAAAAAAAAAAAAAAGTTAAAAAAAAATATGCAAAGAAATGGAAACAGACTTCAGTATGAGGAATTAACATAAAAATAAATGCATAATATGATAAGAGCTTTTTTTTTTTTTTTTTTTTTTTTTGCATATTTTAGCCTCACGAATACAGTTGTCTAAAAACTTTTTTCTTCTGTCCACACTAGCAACACTTTTTCAACCTTTTCAATAATTTAAGTCCTAAGACAGTCACTCTTTAAGTCCCATCAACTGCCTTTATTTACAATGTTATTTTTTTTTCCAAGAATGGTTCAAATAGCAGGTTTTACCAAATTTAAATTATGTGGTGAGATTAGAACCCCAAACACCATTGTCAAGTTTAGCTATTATTTCCTTTTCTTCAGTAGTAATTTGATTCATTTTCCTAACAGCATTGCCCCTAATTCTTACCACTTTTTGGAAGCCATATTGAGGGCTAATTTAGAGCAAAATTTGCACAAGAATATCTGTGAAATACAAGAACAAATGTAATTAAAATTTTGCTACAAAATGCAAAATTTAGATTTCTAGGAGGATGTCTGAAAATCTTTTTTGTGAACCAGTTAGAATGTATATATATTCTATAACATTTTATATTAGATTTTCTGTTTTACTCATTGATTTTAAAAATATCTACAAAAATGTATTTCAGAAATGGTTACGTATCTAAAAAAAATTTCAACAAAAACATAATTTATGGGCAAATCTAATATTAAAGAATTTTTTGAAATAGAATCAAATTAAAATCTTACACTTATGAAATTATACATTGATTTATCTTTTTGAATGCAATAAGACATTTGGCACTGGATGATTTTATAAAAAATTACTAAGAAATAAAAATTCATTAAGTCTTCCCCTTCATATCCTTCTTACTTATGGCAGTTAATCTTAGACAAATTAAATTAATTTAAATGTGTTTTAAAATTGATATACAAATAAAGTAAATCTTAAAAATAATTCATTTTATCTTTGGTAAAAGTTTTGAGACTATCAATTTATTAATATGTAACTAGTTTATTGTGAAATTCTGAAGAACACATTTCACAAATTATCTGCAAGAAAATCAAATTAATAACACTGATAATGAAAGTACATGATTATATTCTCTCTACCTCTCTACAATATATATATATATATATATATATATATATATATATTCTAATTAGTTATATAATTCAGATAAAATTTCTTAATTTAATGAAAAATATAAATTTTTTATTACAGAAATATAATAGAAAATGCAAGAATATATTTTTAAAAATATGAACAATTTTCATTAAAATATCAAGTAATACTTTTCAAATAACCAATTTTCATTCAACAGGATAAACCACAACATGGTTCAATATGAACACATAATTTCTTTTATGTCAAGTCTATGTACATCAAAAATTAATAATATCCATTCTAATATAATTTTTCTTTATTAGCAAAAAAGTGCATCCCCCATTTTAAAAAAAATTACAGTAAATGTTTAAGGACAAAGTAGATCTATCATAAATTACATTCGAGAACAAAATATGAAAAACAAAACTCTCGCACTTCAATTAAGCATATTGAATGCAAAGGTAATAAGAATTTTCAAGAACATTCTAATAATAATTTGTAAGTATTATTTGTCATATAAAACTTTTATTTTTGATTTCAATCAAATCACGCTACCTATTAACCTGTAACCTTGTCTAAGAGCAGCTTCTGTAATAGTTGTTATATCAGGAGATTGAAGAAGAAATGTTCCCACTGTAAAGAAAAAATAAACATATTTAAGCCTGTCTAAAATTTAAATAAATGATTATTGCAAGCGCATACACAAACAAGGCAAAATATTTTAAACTAAAATATTTTTACCTTTTAGTAAAGAGTCACACAATAAATGCTGAATTAATTTATAGCATCAGATTACAGGGCGAGAAGTGTCAGATAAAATTTCAGATTGTTAATTATAAAATATATATGACAAGATAAAAATTTATATGAAACAATTTAATTAGAAAATACTTACACAAAGAATAAATTATTTAATGAAAAATAGTAATAAATAGATTTTAAAAGGAAACCTCATTTAAATTATTTAATCTCAGAGAGCAATTCTAGAACTCACATTTAAACTTTTCAATGCACTTAACTTATATTCACATTAAAGAAAAAAATAAGAAGAAAAATTCAATCCAGGCTTATTCTAAAATATTTAATACTAATAGAGCACAAGATTAATAATTATATTGGTTGAAAATTATACAAATTAAATAATTGTCAGTCATATAAGAAGTTTAGAATAATGCATTAAATGAACATAGAAATGAAAACTAATCAGATTGACAACCGAAGAATTTAAATATGGATAAATAATCTTTAAGATGAAAATTCATAAGAAAAAAAAAATCTTAAATAAAAATGTTAATCCATCACTCAATCCACATAGTTATTTCCCATCCAATATGATAAAGCACATATTACTTCAGAATAATAGTATTCATATTATTTCAAGAAAAAAGCATGAAGTATAATTTCTTTCTCAAAAAAAAAAATTATATAATTTCTCCTTAACACATAAAAACATATTTTATTAACGTGTTCACTAGTCATTTTAATACTATCGATAGCTCACCGAATTATAAACTAAGCATTAAAATACATTAACAGTATTGTGATTAAAGATACAAACAAAATAAATTGTGATTTCTTTGAATTGATCAGTGAAACCGAATCGCACCGAATGGTGATGGTATTTAAGTGTGGGATGTCAGGTTCGTGAATGCACTATAATTCACGGTTTTTTTAACATATGCTAATTAATACGTACAATTAAAATTGTTAGTTGATAAATACATAAAACTTACATCCCAAAAGCGGCATTTGTACTCCATTATTTAAGACAACACAGCTCATTTTGTTTATTGTTGATGTTGACATTACTCCCGTTGTGACAGTTTCCAGATTCATTCAAACGAACTTCGGGTTTTCATTTGATTGATTTCACTTAACGGCGCAGGTCGTTCTATAAAGTTACGTACAGAGGAAATGTTGTGAATGAATATTGGTAGTCAGAAATACAGAAAGAGATATATTTAGAGATATCGAATGTTTAATAGAACTTATTTATACAAAATAATTAGCTTTTGATCATGT
Organism: Nephila pilipes; assembly: GCA_019974015.1. Lineage (NCBI taxonomy): Eukaryota > Metazoa > Arthropoda > Arachnida > Araneae > Nephilidae > Nephila > Nephila pilipes. The sequence continues at coordinate 232,392 of BMAW01095842.1, forward strand.
TTGCAAAGATTAATTAGATCCAAATATTAGTCTTCTTTTGCAAGCAGAGCCAGTTAAAATAAAACCTTCAAAGCTTTATGAGTCAAAGACTAGCAATCATTTTTTTTTTTTTTTTTTTTTTTTTTTGAGCTTTGGTCCTTGCATATTTAATCAAAACAAATATACAAATTTGTTGAAATTAATGTACATTAGAAACATGGGAAATAAAATATTATTTTGACCTGGGATCAAAAATGAATGCTGAATTTCATTATGACAACATACACCACTCAACACGTACCAACTTATTTACAATATGTACAAAAGGTCCACTAGAATGTACTCTACATCAGTTTTTTCCCCCCTTATCCAATTACTTGAAGTGAATGTATTCGTATTGGCTGATTCTAATCTAGATTTAGGAAGCATATTGGTTTTATATCAGTTTTACATTATTTTTAATTCCTAGTATTGAAGGCAAAAAAAATTTCAAACACAATTTAAAAAATAAAAACTTTAATCATTTTTTTAAAAATAATAAAGGTAGTTGAAAGATAAGTTAGTGCTTGAAATGAAAAATAAGTTTTTCCTTTCCAGTGGGAAATCAGAAGAGCTTTAAAACCCGCTAACTGGAGAAGATTCCTTTCATAAAGATTTTTAAGAAATATTTCGTGTGACACACCTAGCTTTGTTAGATTATCCAAAAAGATGGACAAGTTGAACGATGATTAAATTGAACAACAGATTTGAGTGCAGATTCCATCAAAGGTCTGGAAGATAA
>BMAW01095842.1:233176-258968 GCA_019974015.1 Nephila pilipes
TTCGGTATTGCTTCGTTCAAACACATGATTAACGTTATAATTTTGTTTTTACATCTCTATTTGCACACATACCAACATGTCAGATTTTATAAATGGTGTGTAAAAGAGACAATTGGTTTTTCCACACTTATACAACAGTTTAATAAGACTGGGTTTTTTATATAAATTTTTATTAAATGTCAGATTTTCATTTGAGTTTTCTTTCATAATCAACTTTTTTGCTTTGGAGTTTTACTAGTGTATTGATGGAATCATTTCATATTTTACTAACATATAAATTCCTATATATTTCACTACAACCTCATTTTTTTGTTTGTTTATGCTTTGAATTAATAATTTTTCTGCTATTAATTACATTTCATTTCATCTAAACTTTAGAAGTTCGAGTTAATATCTATTTCATACCTCATTACTTTGGATTCAGCGATGAATTAATTACATTTTTTTAAATGTTCTCAATTTCAAAGATCTGATATGTGGATACATCGTTCCAAGATATGCAATATCAGGCTTTCAAAAAGTTGTGTGTTTCTTGTAATTTACATATAACAAGTACTGGCTACTCAGTGGTAGGTGAATTTCAAGTTTATTGTGCGAGCAGCATATGGCTATGTTGCACCAAACAAGATTTGCTGGTCTAGACGGAAGAAACTGAAAAAAGCCAAAAAATTGATTGACAGGAGGTCGAAAACAGATGAGATCACTGGTAACTTGAGGATGCACTCACGCAGTGTTTACCAAAGACAATAACCCCTGTGCCAAGGAAAGAAAAGATTCACTCAGCGTATCTTGGGATGCATGATGCCCTACCATTCCTAGAAGAGATAGTCCACGGTCCCCTGATATACTATCCCAGGGGTGGGTGCTGCTATACCCCCAGACACTGGGACTGTTGTGTCACCTCTCGTGAGCATGCACCTTGAACTGCAGTGGGACTTCTCTCGTCATTCGTGTCTCCACTTGGGTCAAGAGCAGCTCAAACCTTATTCTGATTCATAGGTAAGCTTAGTTCTGCTTCATTATTTTCCTTGCAGTAAAGTGATTTCCTCTACTTTTCTAAATTATGCAAGAATAAGTAATCCATTATTTACTTTTATTAGATAGAATTTATTATATATTTGCTATGTTTCACTTTTGGATCATTTATGACAAAATTCATTATTAATTCCCCTTTTATAGCTTAAATAATGTTTGAAATTTCATCAAATATTATCATGTATTATTTTTAATTAATGCCAGATGTGGTATATTTTCAATAATCAAGTTCTAATAAATGAACTAATTTTTAAATTACATTGCTTTGATTGAATGATAAGTTATAAATTATACTGTATATAATAATTTATTTAATGATCGTAGAGAAATTTCATTTTAGACATTAGCATATTATTCTTCCAGGAAACCATCTAGTATAATGAACAATATCTTCCTAATTTTGAATTTTTTATTATCTGCAATACAGCCTTTCATACCTTGTATGATGTCATGTAGGGTCAATGTTCTAATATAAACATGTAAACATTTTAATTATTATGAATAAAGATGATCATGATTAAATTCTTAGTTTTTAATATTAACATTAGAATATTCTTTATCAGAAATTTTGCAACTCATAACAAAATTCATAAGAAGTAAAGTTGTTCTGATAAAATTAAAAAAAGATGTTTTTAAATGTAGAACAAGATATTTTATCACATTTATATATACAAGTTCACAATTTTATGTAGATGCATAAATATATAACATGAAATAGATTATTTTGAAATGCTCTGAAGAAAAATGATCAATAAAAACAAAGTTAGAAAGCATTTAGAATTTTTTCACTACACAACATCTAATAGATAATATTTAAATACTAAAAACAAGCTTATTTTAAATAAAACTCATGTTTACACTCTTGTATAATTTCTCTAACTGCAACGCTTTCTTTTCTGTTCTGCATTCACTTGGATTCTCAGGCTTCCCATTCCAGCAGAACCAGGCCAATGATAGATAAGATCTAAGTAATTGTTCAATGTATCCAGAGAAGAAAGAGCAGACTATTTTTGCTTTTCCGACTGTGATGGCAGACCCTAAACAATAAATCATATTTAACCAAAGTCAAAATATTGTAAATTCTGAGACAGAAAATCAAATTTCAAGATATAAATCTTTAAAAAATGCTAGTTGAGTTTTCTAAAAATGGAAAAGATCTTTTTTATGATTATTTCTGAAATTAACAAAGAGCTCAGCACTTGAAATTCAAAGCTTTGTAAAGATCACCTTTTATTTAATGTTAAAACCTATAATTCATAGGAAAATACATCAGCCAATATACATTTCAGACTATGTGTTTATATAAATAGAGTTTTTGGATTCTTAATATTGTATATGTTTCTATTTTTTTTTAAAAAAAATCCATTAATAACTACAATAGATTATAGCGTTTTTTTCATGATTTCTCTGTCTTTATTAACTGAAGGGAATTTTACTTTTAGCAAACAAACTACTATTATATTGTCTTCGTTAATATATGTGATAAAATATTTACATTATAGTAACCCATGTAATATTTGTCTACAATATCTTCTTAAATAGATTTTCAGGATAAATGTTTTTCTTGTTTTGATCTAATTTTATCAAGCTGGTTACTCTTAAAAAAATCTCATACAAAGGAAAGGCTAATTTAAAATTAAAAAATTACACCCAAAAAGTTGTTTTTTTCTTCCTGCTTCAATTTTTATTTCTTGTGTTTCTTTTAAGAGCATTATAAGATACTTTCATTACCTTCAATGTACAAAACTTATTTATAATGGAATGCTTTATATTAAAATTAATCAAACATACTTTTTTTGTTTCAGTTAAACCCAGTGAGCAAATTGTCTAAGTTTCTTTACATTACTGATCACTGGACGCTAATCCTTTATCATTTCAATTCAATGTTGCTTTTTTAATTTCTAACATAATGTATATCAGTTTATTTAAATGTCATAAATAATGTTCTTAACACCGAGTTAAAGATTCTAATTAGCTATTCTAAAACTAGATAAGTGATTAATTAATGTTAATCATTAATGAATTTTAAATATACATAATTTCCTTTTTCTTTTTGGCATTATTTATTAAATTTCAAAACTGGGTCAATAGTAGCTTCTTTTAAAGTTATTTCTTTTTATAGAACTTTAAGTCTAATTACACAAAAAGATTAGAGTTCAAGAATGATTCAGGTAATTTTTCTAGGTTCATCCCTCCCAATACTGGTATCTAGCAAATTTCTCCAATTCACATAATTTTACCTATGATAATTACGACTGTGCAACTCGCTCCAAACGATTGATTCAATATCTAAGCCTTCTTTTTCACTATTCTAAGCATTTGAGTAGTTGCTTTGGTAAAAATAACTTCTTTAATGTCTTGAATGCATTGGTATTCTTTTACTTCAGACATTATAAGAAATGTTTCAGAGATAAAAAAAAAACATGATGCAAGCTATTCCATATTTGGTAGTTCAATGAGCATCAAATCCCTGACCACTTCTTTAAAACTTATAGCACAGAAAGATTATTTTTACTATGCGTGGTAATGAAATGAAAAGCAAGCATTTACACAGGAAGAATGGGAGACATTATCTCATGACCATCCTATCTCAAACAATGAAGTTGGTTTCAATAGTTTTATAATGGAGATAGAATATTTTAACCTATATCATATAGAGAATAGGACATTTTGTTAAAATAGAATTTATGAATGATTTGTTTAGAAAGGTAGATTAATTTCAAGATTTAAGCTTCCCATGACTGCTGTAGTTAAGGATTATTTTCTTTGTGCTTTTTCATCAATGTGTTATACATATAGTATTAATCCTAATAACATAAGAGCGCAATAAGGCTGTTAGGGTAACCCCAACAAGGATAAAAGAGTTTGAGTTACAATATATATAATTTTAGGATTTTCTTTGGTTAATTAAATGAAAAGTTTAAAATCCATTCCCACTGGTTTTTTCATACCACAAATACTGAATTCATTTCTTGAACTAAATCAAAATTATTACCTATTTTTGTAATGGTACATCATCTGAAACATAAATCTTACCTTCTTCCCAATACTTGATCTATGGATACTCATTCTACACAGCTTCCGTATCTACATTAAGAAGTGGTAACCAATCTCAAATATATGTATTCATAATCTTATCTAGTTCTGAAATAAATTTATTCTGAAAATGATGTTTCCAAAACTAAAATAATTTTCCATCCGTAATTAATGAAAATAAAATCTATTTAAGTCCTAAAACCAAGTTAATTTTATCTCTTTTACAAAAAAAAAAAAGTTAAAAATAATAGCAGAAATGAAACAGACTCAGTATGAAGATGTAACATAAAAATAAGCATAGATATGACCAGAGCTTTTTTTTTTTTTTTTTTTGCATATTTAGCCTCAGAATACAGTGTCTAAGAACTTTTCTTCTGTCCACACTAGTAACAACTTTTCTTTTTCATCCAATTTAAGGTCTAAGACAGTCCTCTCTTTAAGTCCATCAACTGCCTTTACTTTACAGATGTTATTTTTTCAAGAATGGTACGAAAAGCATGTTATAGCAGATTATGTGGTGAGGATTAGCTGAACCGCAACACCATTGTCAAGTTTGAATTCTTTTCTTTTCTTCGTGTGTTGTTCATTTCCCTAACATTGCCCTAATTCTTACCCTTTTGAAGCACTTGGGCTAATTAGACAAAATTTGCACACCGGAATATCTGTACATGGCTCCAAGAACAAATGTAATTAAATTTTAGCTACAAAATGCAAAATTTAGATTTCTAGGAGATTGAAAATCTTTTTGTGAACCAGTTAAGAATGTATATATATTCATAGATTTTATATGATTTTTTTTTACTCATTGGAATTTTAAAAATATCTACAAAATGTTAAGAAATGGTTAGTATCTAACAATGGCCAGCAAAAACATAATTTATTGAGCATCTATATAAAAATTTTTGAAATAGATCGAAATTAAAATCTTACTTATGAAATTAACATTGATTTATCTTTTTTTGAATACATAGACTTTGGCACTGGATGATTTTATAAAAAATTACTAAGGAAATAAAGTTCATTAAGTCTTCCCTTCATATCCTTCTTACTTACTTGACAGTTAATCTTAGACGATCAAATTAATTTTAAATGTGTTTTCAAAATTGATACAAATAAAGTAAATCTTAAGAAATAATTCATTTTATCTCTTTGGTAAAAGTTTTGAGACTATCAATTTATTAATATGTAACTAGTTTATTGTGAAATTCTGAAGAACACATTTCTGGAATTATCTGCAAGAAAATCAAATTAATAACACGTGAAGTACATGATTATATTCTCTCTACCTCACAGTATATATATATATATATATATATATATATATATATATATATATATATATATATTCTAATTAGTTATATAATTCAGATAAAATTTCTTAATTTAATGAAAAATATAAACTTTTATTACAGAAATATAACTAGAAAATGCAAGGAATATATTTTTAAAAATATGAACAATTTTTCATTAAAATATCAAGATACTTTCAAATAACAATTTTCATTCAACAGGATAAACCACAACATGGTTCAATGTAGACACATAATTTCTTTTATGCAGGTCTATGTACATCAAAATTCATAATATCCATTCTAATATAATTTTCTTAATAGCAAAAGTGCATCCCCATTTTAAAAAATTACGTATTAAATGTTAAGGACAAATAGATCTATCATAAGTTACATTCGAGAACAAAATATGAAAAAACAAAACTCACTTCAATTAAAGCGTATTGAATAAAGGTAATAAATTTTCAAAGAACATTCTAATAATAATTTGTAAGTATTATTTATCATATAAAACTTTTATTTTGATTTCAATCAAATCCGCTACCACAACCTGTAACCTTGTCTAAGAGCAGCTTCTGTAATAGTTGTTATATATCAGGAGATTGAAGAAGAGTATTTCCCTGTAAAGAAAAAATAAAACATATTCTCACAAAATTTAAATAAATGACTATTGCAGCTCACAAACAAGGCAAAATATTTTAAACTAAAATATTTTTTACCTTTTAGTAAAGAGTCACCTCACTGAATTAATTTTGCTAGATTACAGAGTGAGAAGTGTCAGATAAAATTTCAGATTGTTAATTATAAAATATATATGACAAGAGAAAAATTTATATGAAACAATTAGAAAATACTTACACAAGAATAGAATTATTATGAAGATAGTAATAAATAGATTTTAAAGGAAACCTCATTTAAATTATTTTAATCTCAGAAACAATTCTAGAACTCACGATTTAAACTTTTCAATGCACTTAACTATTTCAGATAAAAGAAAAAATAAGAAAGAAAAAAATTCAATCAGGGCTTATTCTAAAATATTTAATACTAATAGAGCACAAGATTAATAATTATATTTGGTTGAAGTATACAATTAAATAATTGTCAGTCATATAAAGAAGTTTAGAATAATGCATTAAATGAACATAGTAATGAAAACTAAATCAGATTGAAATCCGAAGAATATGGTAAATAATCTTTAAGATGAAATTCATAAGAAAAAATCTTAAATAAAATGTCTTAATCCATCCTCAATCCACATAAAGTTATTTCCCATATGATAAAAGCACATATTACTTCCAGAATAGTAGTATTCATATTATTTCAAGAAAAAAAAGCATGAAGTATATTTCTTTCTCAAAAAAAAATTATATAATTTCTCCTTAACACATAAAAACATATTTTATTAACGTGTTCACTAGTCATTTTAATACTATCGAAGCTCACCGATTATAAACTAAGCATTAAATACATTAACTGTATTGTGATTAAAGATACAAACAAAATAGAATTGTGATTTCTTTGAATTGATCAGATGAAGCCGAATCGCACCGAATGGTGATGGTAATTTTAAAGTGTGGGATTCAGGTTCGAAGATACTACAATTCACGGTTTTTTTGTACATATGCTAATTAATACATACAAATTAAAATTGTTCAGTTGATAATTACATAAAACTTACATCTAGCGGCATTTGTACTCCATTATTTAATACACAGCTGTTTTGTTTATTGTTGATTTGATTCTCCCGTTGCTGACAGTTTCAGATTCAATTCAAAGACTTCAGGTTTTCATTTGATTGATTTCGCTTAACGGCGCAGGTCTTCATAAGTACGTACAGAGAAATGTTGTGAATGAATATTGGTAGTCAAAAAGTACAGAAGAGATTATTTAGAGATATCAGATGTTTAATAGAACTTATTTATACCAAAATATCTTGTCATATTTGCAAAGATTAATTCAGATCAAATATTATCTCTTTCAAACTACTTTTAACTAATAGTATCAATTATCAGACTAGTCATTAGCTTAGTCATAAGTTATAATCTAAAACAAATATACAAATATTGTTATATCCTTAAATGTGTAATATTATTAATTACTGAGGTCAAAATGAATAATTCAATATGACAACAACACCTCAACACGTACCAACATTTCAATATGCTACAAGGTCCTAGAATGTACTCCATCAGTTTTTCCCCCTTATCCAATTACGGTGAGTGTATTCGTATTGGCTGATTCTAATCTAGATTTAGGAAGCATATTGGTTTTATATCAGTTTTACATTATTTTTAATTCCTAGTGATGAGGGGAAAGGCAAAAAAATTTCAAACACGAATTTAAAAAATAAAAAACTTTAATCATTTTTTTAAAAATAATAAAGGTAGTTGAAAGATAAGTTAGTGCTTGAAATGAAAAATAAGTTTTTCCTTTCCAGTGGGAAATCAGAAGGAAAACCGCTACTGGAGAAGATTCCTTTCATAAAGATTTTTAAGAAATATTTCGTGTGACACACCTAGCTTTGTTAGATTATCCAAAAAGATGACCAACGATGACCAACGATGATTAAATTGAACAACAGATTTGAGTGCAGATTCCATCAAAGGTCTGGAGATGAAGGATGCTGGGCATTAAATGAATAGGCTACATCCACATGTGTAATTCGAAAGTTTAGAAAGAGAAGTAACAAGTGTCGTTCGACTTCCTTGATCATAATTCAGAATTAAGTCATCACCAATAGCCTTCATATAGCTTCGGGGGCGATGTTAGCATAAAAGGAACTGCAAGACTTAATTGATTTTAAGACATCTCAAATTACACATGAAGTTATTTCTATATTGTTACAATTACGAGAATAGTTAGAGATTATTTCATTTACTTTTATTATCTTCAAATTTGCATTTATGGACTAAAAAAACTAGACAAATTCATTAGTTGTATGTTTTGACTGCATATTTGAAATTAATAAAATTTGTGATGAATTATATATATAATTCTATAGTATAGAGAAAAAATATATATCACTAACCTAAAACAAAGAAAATCATAGTAATTATGTTTTCAATTTTTGTTTCATTGAAAATATGTTTTAGACTTTTCTGAAAGTCTCTTCTAAAAAGTTTTTTCAAATTATGGAAACAATTAAAATCTTGAGTTAAGGAAGTGTTCAGAATTTATATGAGAAAAAATTCAACTTGGAGATGCTGCAGATTCCTTACTTTTATAGATTCAATGAAATATTTATCTAAGTCAAATAAACAATAAAAAAAAATCACTGCTGATATAAAAGAATCTATAAGGATAGGGAAGCATTTTTGTCGGATTTATTTGCACTAGAAAGGAAAGTAAGGTTTATAGATCTTGTAATTTCTAATGGTGGTTGGAATTAGTATCGTACTAGAAGTTTCACTGGAAGTCGATCCTTTTAATTCTGAAGTAAGATAAAGTAAAAATAGAGAGACTGAAACTTGCACTTATCTCTGAAAAGCCCCATTACGCTGTGGGCACCAGCTTCAATTACTCATTGCAACAGCTAGTTGGAATCATAACTCTCACTCACAGCTCGACTTAACTTTTGAGAACGGGCAGTTACATTCGCGACCAAAAGGAACAGTGTCTTAAAGGACGGGGTTGGTTGGGAAGTTGACCACAGAGTACCTTCCCCTCTTAACAGCTTTCGGAACGTCATGGTGCTCGTAAATGTCAATTACTTTCCCACCCTTTTTTGTATTCAGAGGGTAAGGAGATGGACCTCATTTGTACACGTTTGTAGAAAAAATACTCCCCTCCTTTTTGTCTCAATCTGCATTAGCAAAACTAATCATTCCTTACATGTAAATTTAGGAAGAATGTGTGCATTAAATATTATTTTGACAAATGGTGTCATTTTACGAAATTGAGCTGCGCAATTTTGTAAAATTATAAGAAAATAAATATGTCCAGCATTCCAGAAAGAAAAAAAGCCATCATCTTCAAATAAATAATTCAAATTTTATTTTTTTAAAAAATGTTTTAAAGTTTTAAAATTCTCACTACAGTAAATTTTAGTATTTTTAAGGGATCTATTTCTGAATTTCTCAGGATTGTTTTTCACAAGTCTGTGCGTGGGTTTAGTTCTAATAGTGTTATTTACGGGTTTGCAATTTTTTTTATCAAATGCTGCAAAAAACATTAAAAAAGTTACATCTAATTTTGTAGATTTACAAAATAGCTATTTATCAAAATCCCTATTCCATGCATGAATTATCGAACAAATTATGCAAAACAACCTGAAATAATTTCGGTACCTTATATTGATTATACAAGACTTGGCACAGTAAATGCATGACCACCGTGAAAAATTAAAAATCTAAGAAAAAAGAATAAAAATTTTTGAAGGTCAATGAAATAATATGGTTCACTCTGTGATAGAAAATTAAAATAACACACTAAATAATACAGCTTGAAGTAGGAAAATTTGCATGTATATTTATAAAAGTTCTGAAACTGTAATAAAAAAAATTTCGATATTTTTTTCATTTTTAGTATACATGAATAAGTAATTCAAAAGAGGTAAAAAATATTCTGATTATTCTTGTTTGATAATTTATTTACATCGAAGTAACAAATTAAATCTTTATCAAAAAATAATTACTACTTAAGAAAAAAAATGTTTTTTTCCAGCTATATTCCAATAACAGTACTTGAAAAAGGAAAAAAAAAAATTGCAACAAAATTAAAAGAAATAATTGAATGAAGTGCTAGAAAATATAACATACTAGACTCAGTTGAATGAGTGATAACTTTTTTCGAACTGTTCAAAATCTAAAAACCTTAGAAAACGGGCTATTATACAGTAGTTAATTTATATCAATAGTTCTTAATTTAATAAATAAAAAAATAGATGAATATTATAGATGTATTTAATTTTTCAATCCATGTATTTTCCTCATTTGTATTCATTAACAGAATGCTTGAAATTATGTTCAGTCTTTCTTACTGATTTTCAAGTCATTGATATGCTAATGTTAAAACTTTGAGAGAAATTGAAAAAATTAAAACAGAAACTAGCAATAACTACATCCCCCTTCCCCTATTTTAATCTTCTAAAATCTGTAAAAAACAAGTTTGTGTAAGTTCAATTAAATTTTTAAACACAAGAAAAATACAATATTTGTAGTAAGAGGAAATTTTTGTTAGCGCTGTTGTTGCTCATTTTAGTTGCCGAGTTGTTGCATTTCTTGATTTTAAACATAATTAGAGACGTTTCTTGCAAATAAAACATGCTACTTCTTTTCTAAAAGAAAAACTTTGATAACTAAAAAAGGCATATTGTTATACATGGTTGTTAGAATATTTCAGTGAGAAAAAATTCCCACGCATTTTCTTTACATTCGTTGCAAACATTAAAGTTAAAATTCATACGTTAGATAAAACGTCTGTTCAGGCACTCTCGCCACTTAGCGATGATATGCTCCCGCCGAGTGCACTTGGCTCCCATTTCATATTGTAGTGTGCTGTCAAGGAAGGAAATTGTAATTCGATGTTAATTTTTGAATGAGCTAGAGATCAACAAGGTCCGAGGCCACAAGCCTCACTCATTTATCGTAATAAACAATTAAACAAGTAATTGTCATCATTTCAAACATACAGTCCACTTATACTCTCGAACATTTTGGTCCTAGAGACTCGGAGATCCGGCAAAGTCATTTGAAATTAGAAAGTTTCACTTAAGCCTAAACCATGGCTGTTTTACTTGATCTAAACCGAAAACGCGGTAACCTTAAAGGTCAAGTAACGAAACTTATAAGTGCCATAACAGATGAAGAAACTATGGATATGCCTCAACCAGAGGCACAGCTTGAAATACTGAAAAAAATTCAGGAGAAATCTGAAGTCTTAAAAGAAGACTACTATAAGTCGACTTCTGACGAGGAGTACCTAACCATAGAAGCAAGCCTATGGGAGATCGACCAAGAGATCCAACATTTAGAGGTAAGAATTAAAACCTCTATTAATATGAAAAAACTATCTTATATTTAAAGTAATCGATACAGTTCAAAGAAGTGAAAAATTAAATTCGTTTGATTCAAGTAGAAGAATAAATCTACAGCCCATCCTTTTACCGGTGTTTACCGGAAGATTAGATGAATTTAATTCGTTTAAAAGTCAATTTATAACTTTAATTCATGATAACAAATAATTAATTACAGCGAGAAACTGTTGTATTTGAGAGGTTCTCTTAAAGGAGTGGCCAAAACAATTGAAACTCCAGATGACAGTTATTTATCTCTTTTTCAGGCTTTAGAAAAGAGATACGAAAACAAAAGGATGCTCGTAGATAATCACATAAAAAGCATTCTAAATTTGCCGACACTTAAGCATTGCGTTATTTCTTAGACTGCTTAAACAAAAATCTGAGATCCCTCAAGGTTTTAGATTTTGAAAGAGATAAACTGTCTAATGTGTTATTTCTCAACATTATTCTTGAGAAATTGGATCACGGAAGCCACAAACAATATGAATTGACCTTAAGAGATAATGAGGTCCCGAATTTTGACGAATTTTTAAATTGGTTAGAAAGAAGAAATCAAATTCTAAATAGTATTAACTCTAATGTTGTTGTTAAACTTAACAAAGAGAAACCAAAATCATTTTTTGTCAAGAATAACAAACCCACTAAAAATTGCCGTGTGTGTAATTCAATTCATCCAATTTATCACTTCAAGAAGTTTAAGGAAATAAAATTAGCAAATAGATTAGAAATAGTAAAAAGGTTTAAGCTTTGTTATTCTTGCCTTAATTCACACTTAAATTTTAATTGTGCTAGTAAAGGTGCTTGCTGCGTGTGCAAGAAAAAATCCAAGCACACTCTGTTACATAAGTATTCTACAGCGATCATCAATCAAACTCCACTCGATGAGTCACCGACTCAGATCCAAAACTGTTCGCCCACGCAAACTATTTCCCCCCATAATTTAGAGCCCCAAGTATCTCTTTTCTCGAATGGAAATCAGAAAAGTATTTTGATAAACACAGCAGCAATTTATGTGAAAAACTCATTAGGAAAAAAAATACCGTTGTGTGGAATACTCGATTCTGGCAGTGAATAACTACCAATGCAGCTGATTTATTAGGTTTTCAGAAAGAAAAGATATTCACTCAAATTTCTGGCTTGAATGACTGCTCATTATTTGTGAAAAACAAGGTTACTACAGAGATTTCAAATCAGAAGGGTGATGAGAAATGGTTAATTGACTTATTGGTTCTTCCAAAAATCACAGATTATTTACCATCAAGGAAAATAAATCTTTCAAACTTAAATATCCCTGGTAATTTAAAGCTCGCCGATTCAGCATTCCATTTGTCTCAAGAGGTTCATCTCGTCCTCGGTTCAGAATATTTTTTTGATTTATTGAAGGAAGATAAAATTAAACTAAGTAATAACTTAATCCTGCAATCGAGCAGCTTCAGTTATTTAGTATCAGGAAGCACTTCAAATGATAATTTGGAAAATGTATCTAAACATTGTTTTTTGAGTAAAAATTTACTAACTCTAGATAACACTTTAGGGTCATTCTGGGAGACTGAAAATGTGAAAGCCGAAACATTTTTAAGCGATGAGTTAAATTTTTTCAATGAACACTTTAAAAACACATATTATTGTCGAATCGATGGAAGATACGTTGTAGAGATGCCTTTTAAACCACAGTGTTCAGAAGTTATGTTAGGGAAATCTAAACAAGTTGCATCACAGAGATTAAATAAATTATGGCAACGCTTGGAACGCGACCCCACACTAAAAGCTCTCTACTGAAATTTCCTTTCTGAATACGAATCCCTTGGTCATATGGAAAAATTAAAGAGCCTGAAACTATGGACACTGGTTACTATATCCCTCATCAAGGCATCTTGCGCACGAACAATCAAACGACAAAACTGAGAGTGTGTTTTTGATGCTAGCGCCAAAACAACAAAAAGAAACCCTTTAAATGACTTATTCTGTAAAGGAGGTGTTATTCAAAAGGATCTTTTTTCAATTTTAATTCGGCTTAGAAAGCACAAGTACGCTTTTACTACCGATTGAGAAAATGTTTAGAATGGTAGAAATCAATCCCTCCCAAACTGAATTTCAAAAGGTTTTATGGATGGACAGTAAAACGTCACCAACTAAGATGTTTAGGCAACTAAAGCGTTACTTATGGCACTGCTTGTGCTCCATATCTGGCCACAAAGGTCTTACAACAATTGGCCTCTGATGAAAAAAATAATTTTCCTTTAGCCGCGAGAGTAGTTCTTCAAGACTTTTATATGGACGACTGCCTATCAAGCTCATCAGGTCTTAATGAATTTGAAATACTCAAAACTGAACTTTCCAAGCTCCTACAAATAGGAGGTATGCACCTGCACAAGTGGTGCTGTAGTGGGACTCCAACCCGCCAACCCCAAACGTTCCCACTGGATAGGAACTCAGAAGAGGTTACAGTAAAGACTTTAAGTATACTATGGGGAAGCTCTACAGATACTTTCTCCTTCAAAGTCATCGTGAACACTAATAGCAACTTCACGAAGAGAGAAGTTCTCTCAGATATCGCTCGTATTTACGACCCCCTTGGTCTTCTTGGTCCAATTATCACAAAGGCAAAGATATTTATGCAACAATTGAGGTTATTAAAGATCAATTGACATGAGAAGTTACCTCCAGGCATTGCAGAGCAGTGGGAAACTCTTATCACATCCTTACCAGATCTAGAGTTAATTATGATTCCTAGATTCATTTTGCATAACAGTGCGGCATCCATTGTTTAGTGCGGTTTCTCCGATGCTTCTTCTAAGACATTCGGAGCAGTGATATATCTTCAAAGTGTATCCATATCTAGTGACATCACCAGCCGACTTTTGTGCAGTAAACCTCAAGTAGTTCCAATAAAGCTGATGACAGTGCCCCGTCTTGAATTATCTGCATGTCTTCTGTTATCACAGCTTGTACATAAAATCATAAGAGCTTTAAAGCTAAATATTGAATCCATACAGCTTTTTACAGACTCTTATATTTCCATGTCGTGGATCAACACTTCGCGTCATTTGCTTAAAACTTTTGTGTGCAACAGAGTGGTTCAAATTCAAGACCTTTCCAAAGATTTTCACTGGAAACATGTATCTTCGAAGTTGAATCCTGCTGATCTACTTTCCAGAGGTTTGGAGGCAAAGACCCTTGCAACATCCGAACTTTGGTGGAAAGGACCAGACTTTTCCAGGATAAACTTATCTGACTCTCAAACTCTCCAAACCCCTAGTAGCTCAACTGATAAACTCCATTCAGAGGAACTCAAAACACGTTATAAAATGACTTTAAAGTCAAACAATGATTCTAACTTTTTAGATACTTTGATTGATATCACTAATAACTTTCATAAACTAATTAGAATTCTAGGTTTTATTCTTAGATTTAGAAGTAACTGTAAATCACTCATCAAAAGTACTGGACCCTTAACTCAAGAAGAATACTAAAAGGCAAAAACTCATCTGTTAAAAAGCCTACATGTAAAGTATTTTCACGCGGAGATAAGCGACATTAAGAAGGGATCCCCAGTTTCTCCTACAAGTAAGCCTACATTTCTAAATCCTTTTATAGACCCATCAGAGGGATTAATTAGAGTTGGTGGCAGAATTTCAGATGTTAAAGTCAATTTCAATCAAAAATTCGCAATCGTCCTACCTGCGGGAAATAAACTGGTTAATCTCCTATTTCTGTACTAACACAAAAGAAATTTTCATGTAGGTCCTCAAGCCTTACTAAACACTGTTCGCTTAAAATATTGGCCACTCGGGGGCAGAAGTACAGCTAGAAAGATCGTTCACGGATGCGTAGAATGCTTCAAGTGCAAACCAGTCATTGCAAACCAAATTATGGGAGATCTTCCCTCAGAAAGAGTAATGCCTAGTTTCGCATTCTCAAACGCAGGCATTGATCTATGTGGGCCTTTGAAATCAAATACAAAGGGCAAAGAAGGGGCACTTTTGATAAAATTTGTGTAGCTATATTCGTATGTAGGGCCACTAAGGCTGTTCACAAGGAATTTGTTTCTGATTTAACTTCAGAGGCTCTAATCGCTACCTTAAAAAGATTTTTTGCGCGTCGCGGTAAAAGTTCAATCCTTTTTAGTGACAACGCTACAAATTTTATTGGGGCCTCTGCGGAGCTCAAATGGTTGCATAAACTAATGTTGAAAAGTGAAGAAATTTCAAGCCTGTTAGCCTCAGAAGGCATCAGCTGGAAATTTTTACCTCCTAGAGCACCCAATTTTGGTGGTCTCAAGTAAGTGTCAGTGAAAGCTTTCATATACCATCTTAAGAGAGTGGTAGGCTCCACAAGGCTAACCCTTGTGGAATTCTTAACAGTTATCATTCAAATCAAGGGCATTCTCAATTCCCGGCTACTCTCACCCTTATCCAACGACACGGATGACTTCCAAGTATTAACTCCTGGACATTTTCTAATTGTCCAACAAATAAATTCCGTCCCAGAACCCAATCTAACCGACAAAAGGGGCAACATTTTTAATAGATGGCAAATAACTCAAAAACTTAAAAAACGATTTGGAAATGCTGGCAAAACAGTTACTTAAGCCATCTGGAACAAGGTTCAAAATGGTTGCTTGAAAAGCAAAACATAACTCCAGGTATGTTAGTCCTGTTAAAGGACAAGCAGCTTCCCACTTGTACTTAGTCTCTGGGTCGAATCATTAAAGTAATACCAGGACATGAAGAAATGACAGAGTTGCTGACATACGTACTCCAAAGGATATTTATAGAAGAGCTATTTCCAAAATAAGTATTCTCCCAATCATTGATGTTTACAAACTGCAAAATAATTAATTTCTATTCTCCTTTATGTGTTAATTGTACATTTTATGTTATCATCGTGTTATTTGTTTATTCTTGTATATGTTTAAATTTTAAAGGACTCTGTTTGTCAAGTTATGTATCACCCTTCTAATTTTCATTATGTAATATTTGTATTAATTTGTATTTTTTAACTTTGAAATATATATATTATATATTTCTACGCGGGCCGGGATGTTCAGGTACTCTGGCCACTTGGCGATGGCATGCTCCCGCCGAGTGCACTTGGCTCCAATTTCATATTGTAGCAACCCTGGCGTGCGCCAATCAAGGAAGAAAATTGTTATTCGATGTTACTTTTTGTATGAACTATAGAGATCACAAGATCAGAGGCAACAAGCCTCACTCACTTATCGTAATAAACAATTACAACAAGTACATATCATCTTTTCCTCAACATACAGTCCACTTACACTCTCCAAACAACGTCAATAAATCTGTTATGTCCAACTTTTCAAAGTCTGTCTATCTGGATATTTAAACCTTTGAATGCGCAATAAAATGTCTAAGGGGTATCGTGCGAATAGTGCCGGTATCAATCTCCAAAGGGAAACGAGATAATTGCTTTTAGAGGCATGATTATATATGTTAGACGTGTCTGCAATTCTTAGTCATCGTGGGTGTCCACCTTATACCTCCATGAAACCTTAAGTTTTTAAATATATGATTGGGACTAAAGAATTTTTTTTTGACAGTTTGTTCGTGTTTCAGTCGCTTCTTGCAAGAGAAACTTTTCAAAGATGATTAAAAGCTATCTTTGATAAACAATGAATCAAGTAAAATAGTTCGGTTATTCTTTTCATTGGAAATGTAGGAGCTAAAATGATTAATTTTAATAAAGCTTTAAAAAAAACTCCAGAAGTTAAAGTTTTAGCTTTTTTTAATGACTGAAAAATAAAAACTTTTAAAACATCAAAAATAACAGATTAATTAGCTTTTTTTATGTGCATGTTTATCTGCTACTTGTAACTTGTTTTTTTCTTTAGTTTTAAATTATTTGTTTTCCAAATCACTTTAACTATTTAATTTTGTGAAATAAATTTTATAATATATTTGTGTTGGTATTGTTACGGAGCTAATTTGAATAAGGGGATCTAAGGGTGGTTTCTGCCTGACTTTCAATCGCTTAAGATTCGCCTAGAACATTTGTACCCTTCGTGATAAGAGAAATATTAAGCTAAGAACTGAAATGATAAACAAATTTTCTTTTAATTATTATTATTACTTTTTTTTTTTTCTCTTTTATCATTCAAAATTCTGAGTATTACTCTTAACATTTAAGCAATATTTTCTATCTAAATCACCAAAAATATGCTAATGTTACAGAAATTAAATGCTGCGAGAAGTAACCCCTTTAAAAGAAATTATCATTAATTTGGTGACCGCGGTTGCTTAGTGATCATGGTCGAGGATAGCGGTTTTCGTCCAGTTGTGAGTTCGAGCCTCGAAAGACCCACCGTATAACCGCGGTTGATGCCCGTTAAATCTATCCAGACTCAAAGTCCTTTGTTGACTGGTGTGGAAATTAGGAGACATAGGTCCCAGTTCATGTGTCATCCTCGTCACTTGATCGATGTTCAAAATTACGAGGTCTGTTGCCAATAGTCGTGTTCCTTCTAGTGCAACGTTAATAAGACCTATCAATCATCGCTGATTTGAGAGAATCGAAATTTTATTGAATATCTGTCAGTATATATTCAGTATATATTTTTTTTCTTTTCTGTACAATTTATCTCTTGATTGTAAAGAATAATATTTCTCTGAATTTTCGAATGGATTATAATGTTATATATTTCTTGAATAACTTCAACCTTAATTTCAAAATAAACATTTCAATGTGTTTGTATATGATTACATGGATGAATTTAATACAAATAAACTAAATTTATAATTTTTGAAAATTTTCAATGAGTTTATTAAAGAATATGAAATTGAAATATGTATCATGCTAACACATCGATCAATAACTCCCGAGACTAACCCAGAGATGGCGCTCGTAGTAAACCAGTAACCAGGTCTTTCTAGAGTACTAACCTTTGCTTGAAACATGTCAAAATTTTAAGTCGATCGGAGCAGGAAAAAGGTTTTTTGAAGTGAATTGAAAAGGTTTTTTCCAAGTGGGTGCCGCGATTGCTTTCGATGGAACAAAAACAGCAACGAGTCGATGATTCAGAAAGCTGTTTATCGCTATTTACTCGCAACAAATTTCTTGCGGAAAAAAAAAAAAAATTGGGGAAAGAAAAAAAAAAAAAAAAAGATTTGGAAAAGCGTTGGAACGATTGTATCACCCTAAAAGGTGATTAACAAAAGGTGTTATGTTGATGAATAAAAAAAAAATTTGCAAAAAAATGTTGTTTTCAATTTTAGACTCGGGAGTTATTGATCGATGTGTTACATGCCTTTAAACATGTTTTAAAATTGTTGATCTTTGACTAATACGAAACATTTATTTTATTAATGCAGTGTTCTATATGTTCAGAGTACAAGTTTCAAGCAACGTTTTAAGATATTGCAAAAGAAATATTGCTGAAATAGTTAAATTTTTTCTTCGTTGTTACACCTATAAATATTTATGCAATAAGCGTATTTTTTGCATATCATAGTTTATCACAGTTTTCATATACATAAATTATGAATAAAAATTAAAACGGTACAATACTTATTTTCACCCTGCTAATTTATTTCTGTTATTAATTCAAAATTCATTTAGAATATGTATGGAAATATTAAACATACTGTTAATGATTTGAGCATTTTCTTTCATTGTTCAAATTCTCTGTTCATTGTTCAATAATTTATTCTAACTTTTAGATGCTAAAAATTTATTGAAGATAATCAGTGAAGAGTTTTTGTGCGTATAAATAGATAAGTCAGAATGTCCATGTATTAAATTGTGGAATGGTATATAATATAATTTGATAATTATATTAAGTAACGGTACTGTGACTACTGCCTACTATAAATGTTGCCCGATTATATTGCATATGAATAAAATAATTTACTGCATGAAAATTCTAATTATGGTATTAAGAATGATGCAGGCAAATTATAGGAAAGAACACGCCTTCTATTTTTTGAACATATTTCTGAAAGTTTCTTGAATTGAAAACTGACAGCTAATCCTCTTTTAAAAAGAGCTTCCCCCCAAAACGGGAGAATCATTGTTGGCTAGGGACTTCCAGAATCATCCCCACTGCCCAGCAGGTGGCTAACACTCTGTCTGGTCCTTTTGTCAGACGTCACTTCTGCCAATCATTGACAGGAAAGGGGGTAAACATTGTAGTAAAATCTCCTGTCCTAACCGGAGTTTTCTTCTCCAAAGTACCCGTCCCCAAAAAGTTAAGCAATGCCGATTATTTTAATCAACTACCGTTTTTTCAAGTGTAAATAGAATTAGTTACATATATGATCTGAGTAGAAATTTCATTTATTAAATATACTTTTTTACATTAACTTACGTAGCGGATTGATTACGATGAAGTTTGGAATTTCGATCCCCAGCTCACATTAAAAAAAATGATATCGTTTCTCAATACTAGAGTAGGTGAACTTTGTGAGAGATTGCCCTTGAACAACTCATAGCTATGACGGTGAGCCGGCGACAATTAATTTCTTCAACTTTTTTGTTACTTACGTGAACGAGGCAATGTTGATATTATTTATTTTACACTTTGATAGTTTTAAGTAGACCTAAATTTGTTACTTTTTATAAAATTAAGTTTATTTGTTTCGTACAATTCGACGAATAAATAGGAGTGTTAAGGTAAGTGTTTTGTTTAATTTTAAACTTTTCAATAACTTTTTTTAAACTTTTCATGGTGACTTTTTTTTTAAACTTTTCAATGGCTATTTTACTCACCTATAAAGTTATTTATTCGTTTTAGCGTATTAAATCATAAGCAATTTAAGTTTACGAGCGTGCAATGTATTCGCGATATTATCATTTTATTATTCCCAAAGGGGGAAGGTAAATTTAGCGTTCGCATCGAGTGGCTGAAATCCACATTACTCTCCATTGCTCTATTTCTTTTAACTTAGCTGCTTTTGCTGCATACAAGCGCTATTTTCTCCGCTTCACGTGGATAGGGTGTATTTCATCTATAATTGTTTGGTACAAAAAAAAATTCAGCAAAAGCGACGGATATTCTTCCGTAGGTCTCAATTGGAGGTGCATAAGCAGACTCTTAAACTCTCAAATCCTTATTCAATTGAGAGCCCTAGGGATCACTCTGGCTCCTTCTTCCTCCTTTCTCTTATCCCTCATGAACTCCTAAAATAGCCATTCTGATTGGTGTAGATTCATGATATTGCTCCAGAGAACTGCCTTTCAGAACGAATAGCTCAACTACAAAATTGAAATTAAAATTTCATCAACTAGAATATGAGCTTTAACTTTCAAGTGAGGCTTCTTCCCTGTGTGCCCAACATTTTCATCACGCCGTTTTTTGGGAACCATTTTCCGATGATAAGGTACGAACATGATTAATAGTTTGTAAGCATGCGAATATTGTAAGCTCAAAGCTTCGTGCGCTTAAATCCTCTTATTAATATAGTTATTACTTCCTTTGGAGCTTGAGTCTTGAGACGTCATTTCGCTACCAGAACGCCAAGCTAGAAAGATTTTCCTTTCTTTAATACAGTTTTTTAAGCTTATCTAATTATGATCTCATATGACTATCTTTAATGAATTGTCTCTAAGATATAAATCAAAATCTTATCCTCTCTGGCATTTCAATTCAGCCTTAAACTTTATACGATAACCCTCTGTAATTTACTCCAAACTAAAAGCTTATTCCAAAGCTATACTACTAAATCCAAATGAAGTACGAAATTTTTAACATGATCCTTTTTTCCTCTCGAAATATTTCTGCTATGTTTACCTCTTATGACCCTTGACCAACACAGTTCACGCCGATTCCCTCTACTCTTCCAAAGCCAAATTGGACCTAACCATATTTTCTCATTAAACATCATATTCTCAGCCGAAACAATTCTCGTAAGTAAATACGAGGAATTTGCTCAGATGGACAATAGTTACAATCACTCGGGCTTGATTTCTCCTGAACCTCCATATCCCAAATGACAACAAACTATTACCATTTCTTCGCACTCCTCTTTACCCGATGCAGAGAAGAAGCTCTCCAAAATACTAATAATAGGAATCCGATAAAATAGTTAAAGCTCATTAACCATTATGCCGCTGAGGCGACAGCCGGGTAAAGCTAATTCCACCACTGAGCTCCGTAACCGGAACGCATAAAAAGACGAGCTGGAGACGGAATGGGAGAAAGGAGAGTTCAGCGATCGATGGAAGCTCTCTCAGTTGGATTTTTGGAATTCAGCGATTATTTTGAAAATTTAAATCTTTAAGAATCTTCTTTATCAATGTATGAAACAAAAACATCTTTACGTGAAATCATTTGAACAATGAGAAATATTGTTCGATTGATTTTATTGTGTTCTTAAGGTTGAATACTCAGAACTTACTGTTATTCAGAAGAACTCATTTGTTTACTATTCTTCCAATTTTATACTCGTAAACTGTCTCAAGATAGTTTTCAACTCTAACACCTATCACCTTGGCAACTGCTCTAAATGCGGCAGTTTTGATTCCTTTAACGACTCTACTCTATTTATCAATCCTTATAATTTCCATTATTTCCTTAATATCTCTAATAAACAACTGTGCATAAACAATGAAGTAAAACACACGTAACTGTACTTTCTCATTCTTGATATCCAGAAAGTAATACTTCGGAATAGTAACATCACTAAATTTTCCATTTTTATTACACCACTTAACTCGCTTTTGTCTTAAGTCCTTTTCATATCTATCAGATGCTCTCTCTCAAATTTTCCGCCCTTATAACTTAATACATACAGCAAATGGCGCAATCACATCAATAGGAGGAAAAATTCTTGCAACTCTCTGCAAAACACTTAACTACTTCGTAACGTTATCCGAGGATCCCCTAAGACCTTCACCTTTAATGACAACTCATCCTTCTCAAGGTTCCAGTTCAACCCTAAAAGTTATTTTTGCTGTTCATCTATTTATATCATCATTGTTAAGTCCCTTCTCTATCCACAGTTGATCCAACTCTCTGTTGTTAGACATCAATATCCTCAATTTAAATTCTGCACTCTTTATTATTAATATATCATCTGATGTCAACTCAAATGATTCGCCTTCATTATTTCCACCTACAATTGGTGCTAATAATATGTATCATTTACATAAAGTGCTGAATTCACTATTTTGAATGACTTAGCTTTACTCTTTTCGAATATTTAATATGATGTTTTATCGTGGCACTCAAAATAAAAGGTGAATTTTGACAACCAAAAGATAGTCGTTTCATTCTCATAAAACTACATTCTTCATTATGTTTATCTGATAACCGAAATTTTTTTTTATCTATTTCAGGAAAATTCTCTTATCATTAAAAAAAAAAGTCTGCTCTGTATCAGCATCAAATGTGATTTAAATTTGGAGCAGTTTCAAATAATCGTCCAGAGAAAGATCCAATTTTGATTTTCAGCTAAAATTAAAAATTCTCGAATTTGTGTTGTTTCCTTCTCTTCTATAACCACCTCTCTGGGTGACATAAGATATTCATGTTCATCTTTTTCATGTACTTCAAAAACTCCATTTTTTCCTTTTCATTTATTATGTGTTTATAATTATTAGCAATCCAATCATTTTTTTCAGAAAAAAAATCTTTTTAATTCATCAAGTATTTTTTTGGTAAAATTAATTATTACTCTCTATTCCTCATGAATAAACTTCTACAGTAAAACAGTTTCATATCTACCGTTCAAAAATTTTAAATTTCTCTCAAACTGATCTTTATGAACAACATTTAGCTCTTCTTTATTTCTAATATCTAAAACTTCAAGTTCCCACATCACTCGAATATCGGAAGTAGCCACAAATATTCTCTAATACTGTACTTTTAACTCTAAAATTATAACTCTCCAATAACTACCTTGTAAAGCGAATCCGACTACTGTTGGCATGCAAGTAATTATTTGATATATCCTCTAGAAAGATTGTTTAGTTTTATTAATGTTGCACAAGAAAAAACATGAGGGCTATTGGTGAAGGACCTCGTAATTTTCAACCTCGGTCAAGTGACGAGGCGAAAACCTAAGTTGGTACTCCCCTCGAAAGATTATACTTCACTAATTTACAAGAAAACAACTGCTACTCTCTCTAATAATATCTCAATATTATTTCTTTCACAAGATTGCATAATATTTTGCCCTTCAGCATTTGGAATAGAAACATGCGCAGTTGTAATAGAGTCACTAAATAATATTTCAATTGGAATAACTTGATTAGGGTTATACCTACCAGTTAATATTAAACCTACTATGCTATCCAATTTTTCAATGGGCTTTGTAGAGTCAAATAAAAACTGACAACCTTTTATTTTTAGTTGACTTTGGCTTAAATTCCAGACAATTTGCAAGATATATTGTACATCAATTTCTCTATGAGCCACTGACACGCAACATTCTCACTAGTTTATTTTTGCTCTATCCTCTATACCATTAGTATATATATATTGCACATAAGTCAAAGAAGTCGAATTACAGAGGGTCGATTTCGAAGGGCCAGAGTTAGTTACAGTAGAAGGGAGAACGTTTTCAGTTGTCGAAGAAACTTTCTCTCTTGGAAAATGAATCAACTGATGTGCAGTTTCTCATAAAAACAATTTAATTTTCGTTACCCTTTTTCGCCGAGTTCAACAGAAATACTCGAAACAAAGATTATTATTTTTAACAATTTCAACAAGTCCATTTATAGATATTGTTTTTTAAATCAGGACATGAATTTAGAGGTAGGTTTTCTGTTTTTTTTTAAAGCGAAATAAATCCAC
This sequence comes from Nephila pilipes, assembly GCA_019974015.1. Classification (NCBI taxonomy): domain Eukaryota; kingdom Metazoa; phylum Arthropoda; class Arachnida; order Araneae; family Nephilidae; genus Nephila; species Nephila pilipes. Next base: position 257,310 of record BMAW01095842.1, read on the forward strand.
AATTTTTCACAATTAATTCAAAAGAATACTATACAGTCGACACAGAACACAAATATATTAAACTTAAACCATTCATAACACACACACAGAATGTAATACTATTTAATTAAAATTATCAAATAAAGCACCTCCAGATACAACAAAAACCACAAGATTCAATAATAAGAAATTATCTAAAATTTTTTATTCACCGCACCCCATGAAAAGACACTAACTTTTGTTTTCGGAAATATCATTCACTCCTAAGGGAAATGCTTCTCCTGTGCAAATCATATAAAGGTTTCGACAGCTTTGATAACAAAGGAAACAATAACTCAATACGCCAACCGCGATAGACTAGTGGTCATGGTCACGGACTCGTGGCCGGCAGTTTGCATCGAGTCCGGGGTTCGAGCCTTGATGCACTAAAGATCTGCCGTGCAGCCGGGGCTGATGCACGTTTAATCTGCCGTGGCTCAAAATCCTCACATTAACGTGGTATGAAAGTTAGGAGAGGGGTGCGAGCTCATATTTTGACCGAGGTTCAAAATTACGAGGTCCGTCACCAGTAGCCCTCGTGTTGCTTCTAGTGAGACATTAATAAACCAATACGTCATTCGAAGTACACATTCTTTCCAAAACATGTTTTTACACTCCGCTTACTAACACAGACAATATCAAACTTTTATTGTTAGAGAGAAAGACATTAACTCCAAACTGGATACTAAAATTAAGAGAGATAATTTAGAGACATCTATATAAAGGTGACCAACTTTTGTATGTGTGCAAAAAAGAATACAAATAGAATTTCATTAGAGTTGTGGTAAAAAAAAAACTGAGCCTCCGCCATTCGACTATAGGCTTCCAAAATGACATAAAAAAAGTAATCCCAATATTTTGAATTTATACAGATTTTGATTCTTAAAAACTTTTTTTTCTTCTTATAATATGAATTTTTTATGATAATTCTTAATTTTTTTCCAGTAGCGCACATACTTCAGAACGAATCTCATTCTGCGCATTAAATTAAACAGTTAAACCTGCAGCTACTGTCTTCAGAATAATTGCGATTTTTCACTGCTTCGATATTCATTACCAAGCAAAAATACTCTTTCTACAAAAGCATTAGTGTAGGACAAAAAAAAAGTGTAAATTAATCTGCTAATTTTAAATTTTCGTATGAAATACATACACTTGTTTTTAAAATACGAAAATATTTCTACCACCTTTCTGTCCAAGCTAAATTTTCGTCTATCCATTTCTTCTGCATTTTCTCACATTTAACATTTACTCTTCAAAATTCTTCTTCAGAAAAAAAAAAATAATCCATCACATCTTTCAATCCCTTCATTAAAAGTACGATTAGTTTAGAAAGATTTTCTCATTCAATTTTGTCTTTTAAAAGAATCAACTTCATATAATTTGGTGTTGCCGCGGTAGCCTAGTTGTCCTGATCGCGGACTCACGGTCGGCGTTGTTTTCGTTGAGTCGTGGGTTAGAGCTCTGATGCCTCGAAGAACCCACCATGTATGGGGGTGGATGCATGTTAAGTCTGGTCGAGGTCCCAAGTCCCCCCCCCCTTTGGCGGGGAGTGGTTGCTTCGAGAGAAGGGGGGGGGACAGCTCAAGTGTCCTCTTCGTCACTTGACTGAAGTTCTGAATTACGACGTCCATCGCCCAT
>BMAW01095842.1:258978-312604 GCA_019974015.1 Nephila pilipes
ATTTGCGCGCTATCTTGATAGTAATTGTATTGAAAGCAAAGCAGATGAAATTGGTATATCAAGGCAGACTGTTATGAGGCCTATCGAGGAAATCTCTAAGGATGTATCCTATCAGCCTTGCAAATTCATGTAATTCGTTTCTCTAGCATTGGATGTTGACATATCTGCAACAAACGTATCTGATATTGCTCAGTCAAGCATTTTTATAAGAGGAACTGATGATAATTTTAATGTCTTTTAAGAGATTATCAGTCTGGAATCATTGCATGATAAAATAAGAGGATCAGTCATATTTGAAAAAGGAAAATCATGTCTAGAAAATCTAAAAGTAGGTGTGGCAAACTCATTATATAGTGTATGTACAGACGTAGCGCCACCAATAATAGATAAAGTTAATGGCACTGTAAATTTGCTTGACAATTTTTAAAATTGTCCTACACTAAGATATCACTGCACTATACATCAAGAGGAACCATTTCGAAAATTTTAAATATGCAATATGTTATGTTGCCGGTTGTGATACGAATATGTGAATAAAATTAAAGGAAGATCATTAAACAGATAATAATTCAAAGAATATTGTGAATCGTTAGATTTTGAATATATTGATCTTCACCTTCATTGTGAAGTGCGCTGTCTCTCTAGAGGGGAGGTTCTGTGTAGATTTTGGAAATTACAAAATGCTTTCCTATTTTTTTTTTAAATAGGATAATAAGCTACCAACTACCTCATGAAAGAACTATATTATTTGACAACTGGCCATAGTTAGTTATGTCTGTAAACATTCTTCTATTAAGCAGATTATTACACACACGCCAGGACTCTTAACAAGCAGAAAAACAGACGAACCCAAGTTCAAAGATGATCTTTCAATGCCAACAGCTGTGGTCAAGAGTTTTCTTCACCAAACGAGACTGGCAACTATAGCACCATCATGAAGTTATCACCCTCTCTTAACCACTCCTAACTACTATAGATAGGTGCATCATTAAAAACACTTATCTTGCTCTAGAAAAAGAAAACAGCGCCCTCTCTTGGCATACACATTCTTACCCTTTTGGTGTTCAGAATACTCTGGTGGTTATATTGATCATTCTTGATTTTTTGAAATACTTCTTTTTAATTATTATACATGTATCACATTGTTCTTTTGAAAAAATTTACATTGTATAGTTTTAAACCAATTAAAAAAAACAGACTCACACCCACAATTAGTATTAAAAGTAACCAATTAATTAATTTTAACTTATCTGCGCAAGTTCACTCATAAAATATAAAATACTTACCTCTTTGATATAAGATTTTAAAATTTTGTGTACGTGTGTTTAACCCCTAAAGTTGCTCACCATAACCACCACTGTTATTAATTTATTTTTTGTAAGTTATAAACTTTTTGACCTCCTCCCCACTTTCAACTTCTGTACATCGCTTCTGGAGAGGGATGGAAGCAATGTCAAAAAGTGAATAATGGATTACATGGGGAACACATGTAACTTTCTGATATCACAGGAATTTTGAAAAGTGGAAATCAAATATAAAAAACTTCGTTGCAATAAAACCCCGCAGGTCTTTTGATGGAATCTATGGATTAATTTAGAGACCCGTATTTTTAATTTTATTTTCGGTGGGAATAGAGAGTGGGCAAGAAGGACTCGATACAAAAAAAGAAAAAAAAATTCCGATTATTCAAAGATTTTTCTTGAGACTTTAAAAAATTAAAATAAATATAATAATAAAGATAAACCATACGGAATCCTTTAATGAATGAAATACCATATAATTTAAATAATAATATAGGTCGAAGAAAGTATTTTTTATTTAATTTGTTTGAAAAAATGATTTTGTTACCGAAAACAAAACAAATGTTTGCTCGTAAACCGTATCTTTTATTTAACAAATATAATTTACTGTTTCTCTAACAAAATATTTGTTTCGAAAAGACTGCGGGTTGTTAGTTTCTTAGAACTGTCACTATATTGAGCTTGTTATCCTTCGGTTTCTGATAAGCTCTCTCTTTTTTTTCCCAGAGAATATACCCCATATGTTTTGACATTTCTCATGCGCTTTTGGCCAAATCTGTTTGTTTAGGTGGCATAGTATTTATTATGATTGATCTTGGTGTGCAAACATAAAAGGTAATGCTTTTTTCATACGTATTCAAATCTTTTTTTTTCAAACGCCTAATTAACCCCACCAAAACAAAACAAAAATTTCTGATAAGGTATTTTTCAAAATGTTCAATATTTATCTGGAAACAAAGCAAAAACTTTTTGTTGTGTGTGTGGTAAATTCTAATAAAGTTTTCTTTTGTAAGCAAATTCCTTCATCATTATAGTTTGTTAGAGTTCGTAAATTGCTTCATTAATATAGGTTGTTCATCTTTTTAATTTATAGAAAAAACCCGTTAGTTTAAAAAGTACATAATTCTATTTAAGGTTTCTTTAAAATAAATTTTGTTTGCTGTCTTTGTGATTGGTTTTCTTAACAACGCCCTACAAGCAACACGAGAACTATTAACGACGGACCTCGTAATTTTGAACCTCAATAAAGTGACGAGGACAATAGTTGAGCTGGCTCTTCCTTCTCCAAACTTTCACGCCCCTCCAAAAGGGAGGACTTTGAACCTCGACAAATTTAAGGTGCATCAGCCCTGGCTACACGGTAGGTCTTCAGTGACATCGTAGCTCCAATCCACGACTCGGCTGAAACATCATCTGTCGCTGCTCCGCTACCATGACCATTAGGCTACCGCAGCTACTTTCTAACTAAAAAAGACGCTAATATTCTGGAAGTCATAATAAAAAGTCTTAAATAACGAAGTAATTCTTATTTCCCCTAATAAGAATTATTTCTTACGAAGTAATTCTTATTAGGGGAATCATTATCGCTTGTTTTATAATACAGCAAATTATAAAACAAGCGACAATATATCAATGTATCGGTGTTGTTTAGTTATCAAAATAATAGAAACATCTTAGATTTATAAACAATCCTTTATTAATATGGTGTAGGACCACCTTTGGCTTGTAATACAACTTAGATTCGCCTAGGAATCGATTCATACAAGTGAATAGTGTTTAGAGGAATATTTTACCATTCTTCATAGAGATATTGTGAAAGTTATGGGAGGGATGCCGGTGGAGGATTTTTTATTGAACGCTCTAAAATAGGCCATAATGGTTCAATTATATTGAGGTCGGCTTACTGTGTGGACCAAGATAGATGTTTAAATTCATACTCGTGTTCATCAAACCATGATTGGACAAGTCCAGTTGCATGGATATGTGCATTATCATCCTGGAAAATTCCATCTCCTGCCGGAAACAAAGCTTGCATCATAAGATGGTCAGCTAAAATTTCTCTAAATTTCTTCCCAGTGATCCTTCCTTTCAGGGTTACGATTAGTCCAGCCGAAGATCACGACACGGCTGCCCATATTATGACAGATCCACCTCCACGCCTGGCAGTTGGAAGGAGACAATCACAATCATTCGCTTGTGCAGGTGTCCTCCAAACGTGCACCCGTCCTGTTGTAGGGAAAAGTGTTAAAGACGATTTGTCAGACCCTATTACTTCCTTTCATTTATCAATCGATCATGTTTTGTGAGTGTGGCACCACTGTAGACGATGCTTGGCGTTAACATCTGGGACAAGTGGCTTGGGATTTGCTGCTCTGCCGTAAATGTTCTGTTTATGAAGGTGCCTTTTAATTTTAATCATTAACACTGAATGAATTCAGATGCTGATTGAGATCTGCCGTTACTTTTGCTGCAGTTGTTCGCTTTTTAGACTTTGCAATTCGCTTCAATACCCGTTGGTCTCATTCACTGAGCTTCTCTTTCAGTCCACTATTTTGCTTTGCCGAGCAACACGAGAGCCTTTGGAGACGAATCTTGTAATTTTAAGCCTCGCTCAAGTACGATACCTGAACCAGCATCACACTATCCAAAATTACAAACCGCGCCGTAGCCTTGATATATTTAACTTGTATCAACCCCGTTATACGGCGTGTCTTTAGCAGAATCAGAAATCGAAACCATGACTCAATGAAAACGACACTGACCTTGAGTTCGCGACCTGATCCCTCGGCTACCGCGACATTTTAAGAAACATAAATTATTCCGCGAACACTTATTAAGGATCTAAACTCACATCAAAGGGCATATTTTTTTTTTTAAAAAAAAATAGTATTTTAAATCTATGTTTACATCTCTGGAAATTATTCACTGTATAACAACAAATATTTGAATGAATGTATATGCGATCCAGAAAAGTCCATTACAACGTAATCAAATCGGAAACTTTAAATACCTAGAAAAATGAATTTTAATTGTATTTATAATCACAGTAAATTTCACGTACAGCATTTTTGAGATAAAATGATGCAATAGCGATGCATAGGCGTAAATATGATGCTAAAAAGGGAAAGTTTTATGCAAAGTAAGAGGAAGTTTGAATGAACGAATATAGGATCAAATAACTTATTATTACAAACTAGTTTTCCAGTTTTAGATCGTAAGTTTTTCAAGCTTTAGAAAACTCGTGTCTTTAATTTGTCATGCTTTCTAACTAAGCTCTTAAAAAAGATTTATTTCTTAAAAAAATATTTTATTGATTTAACTTCAGTGTATTATTTGTTATTTTACATTTGCAGCAAATTGCGCTTGTATATTTATCTAAGTGTTTTGTAAATAGGGTTTTTTTAATACGCAATCAAACAAATCGCTGAAATTTACGTTGGTTACAAGAGAAGTACCTTGATATTCAAATTACTTGCTTCACGACCACAGGATCATGATTCGAGTTAAATCTAAATGAATTTAACAGTCTTCACGTGATTTGGTCGGAATGTTCGGAAAATGATGCACCAGCTTATCGTTACACATTAACAATACCTCGTTGCATTTTAAGAAAAGCTCTTTATTTCAATTTCAGCTTAATTTGATTTTTTCCTTATTTAATCACAATATGCCCCTTCCGTATCTTTTCTTTATATATTTTATTGTTTGAATACTTAGTTCGAATACTTTATTACATGTAAACAATTTTAAGGGGACCTATAGAGCTCGCTCTAACGTAACAAATAGAACAAGACTCTAAAATATTATAAATAACATTTCACTGGATCAACACAAGGGCTAAAGACGACAGATCTCGATTTTCAACCTCATTTAAGGGCGAGGGTGACAATTAAGCAGGTATTTCACTTTCCTGACTTCCACATCATTAGGGGACTCTGAGACCTAGTTCCTTTAAAAAGGTAGCAGTCCCCAATATTTAGCACGAACCGAGCTAAACCTCCAAATTTCGCTTTTAAATTGATTGACTAATCATTAACGTCGCACATAGAAATAACATGAGGGCTGTTAGAGAGAGACTTCGTTATTTTGAGCTACGGTAAATTGGTAAGGTGGACATCCGATCTGACACCCTTCTCTCCAAACTTCTACATCCTTCAAACGTGAGGACTTTGAGTCTTTACATATTTAATGGGTCTCAGTTCCACTATACTACAGGTCTTCAGTGAAATCAAAAGCTTCACCTGACAGTGTAAGTAAGTTTTATGTTTATTAAGCCAGATAAGGTGTTATCCTCCTCATTTGTCTAAATTTCGAAATTGAAAAATTCGTCACCAGCAATAGCAGAGAAGTGGCCGAGGTAGCCTCAAGGTCATAGTGGTGAACTCGTGGCCTGCTTTGTTTCTGTCGAGTCGTAAGAATGAGTCCTGATTCCGCAAAAGACCTGCCGTGTAGTGGGACTGATGCACGTTAAATTTGCCGAGACTCCAAGGTCTTCCATTAGTGTGGTGTGGAAGTTCAAGAGAGAGCTGTCAGCTCAGGTAACGTCCTCGGCCCTTGACCGAGGATCAAAATTACGAATCAATCTCCAACAGCTCTCGTGTTGCTTTTAAGAGCGATATTAGAAAAATCAATCAGTTAATTAAATCAACAGTAGCGGTGATTAGGAATTAAAAGTTGAGAGGGGGTCAAAAGTGTTTAATACAGCAAAAAAATAACGGGGGCTTTTGGAAGTATAAATTGGTTAAACACAAAAAATTTAGTAACAAAATGGTAAATTTTTGACACTTTATGAGCGAATTTGGATTTTTAAATGTTGAGAGTTTATATCTACTTTACTATGATTTAGTTTTAATAGTAATGTGCAATTGTTTTTTAAAATTTTGATTAGTTAATATACAATACAATTTTCATCAAAGGAACAATATTACTTCATGTATTACAATTAAAAATACAAATTTCGTTATTTTAATAGTACCATGTATTTTTAAACGAAATACATCATAAACATTGCCCAAAATATTGACATAAAACCAAAACAAAATCATAAACATTGTTCCCATTGCCCAAACAATTCTACAGTTATGAAAATTCTCCTCAATTTTAAATCATTTATGAACTGAATTCTTTTAATGCTTTTATATTGTAAAAACCCTTTTTTATGCATAAAAGAAAGTAAATTTAAAAAATTTAAAAAGTTCTGGAATAACTTCCCCCCAACATAATTATATTTAATTAAAAAAAATAAATTACTACTCGGTTTTAAAATTTCAAATAGTTTTTGTATTGATAGATACTTTCAAAACAGAAACCGAATAAAATATTACATATTTCCATTTTTTTTAAAAGTTTCTCTGTGAAATAATCGTATTACATTAAAATTTATATTTTTAAATATGTTTCTTATTTATTGAGTAAAAAAATACGTTTATCTTTTTCTAACCATATTAAATTATTTGATTATATTTGACTATGAAAGCTCTCAAAACAAATATATGATGGAGAAATTATAACAAAATTTCAAATATAAACTGGAAGAACAAAAAACCAAAAACACAGGAATTCATTAAGTTACCGAGAGAAAAGCTTTTACGTGATATTAAATTTCCATCAAAAAATCAGCAATAAAATAATGTCTCCTTTTCTCTTTCTCAAAAAAGACTTTATGAATGTGTAAAAAACGCATAAAAAGAATTATTTCATACTATTTTTTTGAAATAAATTCTTTACATTCTTTGATCTTGTTAAATTTAATCCCGTGATGCTTTGCCTTAGGTACTATTACAACAAAGCTTTCAATCCATATACAACTCTGAGTTTTTACCATATACATAATTAAAAAGGAAGCTAAGTAAAATTAAAAAAAAAAGACATTAATGTCCAGTCTATTCATACATCACTGATCTGTAAAATTATTCGTGACGTTTCTGGGGGGAATTTTTTTAACGAGGTTTGTTTTTGAGCTTTAAGATAATTAAAAACTTTTTTGTTCACATTACAAACGTTTATTTGTTAAAAAAAATTGGTTGGAAGCTAAAGAATACATTTTTAGACTCAAAATCTCTGTTCATGAAGGTAAACTTTAAATGTGTCACTCTCAGTTACGGTAACTATAAATTCTGAAATTTACAAATGGTCATAATTTTTGAGAAACTCAGTTTACAATTCACTCTCGTTGAAATACTTTTTATATTAGTAAGCAATGTATAGAATTATTGAGTAATAGATATGAAAATTTTTCATTGTGTCAAATTAAATGATCTTATATATGTGAAATATATGTGATTATATGAATCTCATATAATCACATATATTTCCCTTAGGAATCCAATGTATCCGTGACAACAACAACAAATATAAATAAATAAAAATAAAAAAAACACTACTGCAGATATGTTTTGTATATTAGAAGGATGTTATATACATTTTGTGTAATATAGATAACATTATGTGAAATGTAGATAAACGCTTTTATTCCATAGTTTGCGGATTTATATTGTTAGAGTTTCTAGCACCGTTTCACATGTCTGTTTCCATTAGTATATGGAATTTGCATATTGTATACCTTTGAGTGTAATTATTTGGAAAAAATCCATCTTTTCAATTCCAGAGAACAAAAGTCCAGTACTTGGATATCGAAGACGTTTTAATATTGGATTGACTGATTGACTGGTTTTTATTAACGTCGTTCTAGAAGCAACACTAGGGCTATTGACGACGGACCTCGTAATTTTGAGCCTCTGTCAAGTGACGAGCACGATACCTAAGCTTGTATATCCCTCTCCTTACTTCCACACAACACAAACAGGAGGATTTTGAGCCCGAACGGATTCAACATGCATCAGCCCTGGACGGGTCTTGAATGGTATCAAGACTTGAAACCACAACTCAACGAAAACCTCCGGCAACGCGTCAGCTGCCATAACCACTAGTTACCACAGCCGTTTTTTAATATTGGAAATTCTTGATTGTTCTTTGCCACTAAGAAATGAAACTGTAAATTAAATAATTGCCCAAATAAATAAGATCTATTGTGGCAGAGGGCTATTTTTATTCTAGAGTAAATTCGTGTTTCAATCTAGTGATAAATATTTTACTAGAAACTGAAACATACGAGGATTGTTAAAGAAGTGCCCATGTTAGGAATGAAAAAAAAAATATGTAATTTTTTTCCTCAAAAGAAATTTTTTTTTCTCAGTATAGTCTCCTTTTAGGAATATACACTACTCTCAACATTCCTGCTCTTTTGTCATCTGCTCCAAAAAATAGAAATTACGGAGCTTAACGACGATGACCTTCTTAACTGAGTTCTTTACCTTGTTTTCCCATTTGCCGCTTCCTTATATTTGATGCAAGATGAATTCGCAGGGAGCCAGGTCCGACTAATGTGATTGTTGCGGCAACAACTCAGGCAGTTAGTGGGCGACTGCTCCGGATGAAAGTATTTTGAAGCGTATTTATGTCGTGGTGAAATAGTACCTCCCCCCTCCCTCTAAATGAGGCAGTGTACCCTTCTCTTTCTAGTTGAAGCAGTCCATTTACTCACTGTAGAATTGTCCAGTGATCGCGTTTCCGTTTTCTAAAATATCCATGAGTGTAGCCCCCTTCGAATTTTAGAAAATAGTCACTACAATTTTTCCGGCCAATAGGATCGTCTTCGCTTTCTTTGAAGTAGTTTCACCGAAGCAACCTCTTCTTTTGATTGCTGCTTTGTTTCCTGTGTATAATGAGGAATCCGAGTGGCATCGAGGGTGACAACTTTGTCCCCTTGCCGTTTTTCCACACAACTAAATTTAAAAAATTGATCAAAATAAGAAGAAATGGACTAGTTAAACAAAAAGAGAATTCTAAACTTACTAGGATCGTTGGCGAATTAAAAAAAAAATCAGTCAAAGCCTTACAAGAACTGGTCAGCATAGTTGAAGGCAATAGTTTTTGGGAAGGATAAACACGAGCGTAATGGTAAACGAGAGCTATCCAAAAGAACCTCCTCAAATAAGGCTAAATGACGTGAAAATCCATTGGGAAAAATGAGAAAGTTTAACCTAGAAGGATTACATTGAGCAGAAAAAAGTGTTTCGAGCCTCGGTTAAGTGACAAAAACGACACCTTACCTGGTACCTCCCTCTTCAAACTTCCACACAACGCCAACATAATGACTTGGGACCACGACAACCTTGGACCTTGATGGGACTTTAACGTGCATCAACCCCACTACACGGCATGCCTTTAGTGGCATCAAGGCTGGGACTAATGACTCGATGGAACACAGCAGGCAATTAGTTCGCGATTATGATCACTAGGCTACCAACCCTACGATTCAAATCTACCAGGACGAGTAAAACTCTGGCTCCGCCTACTCTATAAACGAGTTCATTTTATCGCAGAGACGTTGCCCTTATAAGTAACCCTAAGGCTATTGCGACGGATCTCACAATTCTGAATTACTGTTAGCTCTGAGTAGCTGGCAGCCTTATGGTGATGTATCTGTACATGTAACGGATAAAATATTTTTCTTAAAAAATAAAATTTATATTTTGGATAAAAATTTTAATTTATAATACACTTAATCTTATTATATAAAATTCCTTAACACACTGAATGATGAAAGTAGTCATTTTGAACGCAAAGCTACTCTGAAAAGTTGTTGAAAAAAATTGACTTGAATGTTAAAAGCTACTTCGAAGGTTATTAAATAAAGTTGAAATTATTAATAAAACGTTTATGTCAGCTTACTGAAATTTCATTACTTTCATTATATTTTTGAGGTTTTCAAATCCATTATAATATTTCCCCCCCAATATTATATAACAAATATATAAATTCATGTTCCACCTAGAAGAGTCGAAGCGGTCAAAAATACCGCCATTGAGATTTGAACCATTCGGCTTTTGTAATACACTCTTTTTCTCTTTAACTTTTTTTTTAATATTAGCATTTTTCATAGTAGCATTCATAGTAGCATTTTTCCTTGAAATTTCAGCAATGTGTCTGTTAAAAATATTTTATTTGTATTTGCATTATGTGTGATAAATGCAGTCTTGATTCACTGTAAAACTTCATTTAAATCTCAATATATTATTTAAGGAGTCAAAACTTTTTATCTTTAAGAATCAAATGGAACAAAGAACTTAACAACAAATTTTCTGGGAGTAAAATAAATATATGAGTAAGAATATAAATAAAAATTTCAATTGCTTCGGTATGTATCCTATTGACGCGGAAGTTTGGAAAGGGAGATTGCAGATCAAGTGTCGTCCTCGTCACTTGTCCGAAGCTCAAAATTAAAAGGTCCGTCGCTAATAGCCCTCGTGCTGCTTTTAGTGCGACGTTAATAAAATGAAAGACATCACTGAAAATGTAGTATCCATTTTATAAATCACTAGCAATTATTAGAAAGAAAATAGCATGGTATTGAATTTATTCTATTGGTTGAATTTAATCAATTTTAATGAAAAAATTCAGAAACATGGACTTTTTCATATAGAAAAATGTCTCAATGTTTATATAAACTCCTGCAATTGTAATTTTTACAAGAGTTATTCAAAAAAATACCCTTGTTAGGAACGAGGAATAGGAATAAGTTAATTCGCCGTAGTAATGTCCAGTGATTGCTTTTCTTTTTTCTGAGAAGTCAATAAATATGATGACCTTAGCGTAACAGAAATTTGTCACCAGAACTTTTCCGTCAAATGAAAACTTCTTCGCCATCTTTAGGGCAGATTCATTGAATGCAACTTATTGTTTTAATTGTTTCTTGTTTACCCGTGGATAATAATGAACCCAGATCTCATCGATGGTGATAATTTGAATCAAAAGGGCAACGACAACTCGACATAGCAGCAATCAAATTTTTATTCGGCAGAAAATAATCATCTCATCAAAACTAATCTAAGTATCAGCGTTAAATTTGTTTTGGCTCCGTTTATCAGATGTAAACACATTGTGGTAAGACTAACCTTCCAATTGAATTCGTCATATATTCACTTGTGACTCACACGACAATCACGAGATCTCACAAGACAAAACATTGCACATAAAGAGAAATAAAGGTAAGACATTTTACGTTTAGAATAACGCATGAATGGTATAAACTGCAACATCTAACGAGGTTTTTACTGACTAATACGCTATATTTAGAAAATACAAGAAATATTGAAAGCTGTGATTAATTAGGGGGTCGAAACACTTCAATACGTATTTAGGGTCAAAGGCAAATTTAATTTTAGAAATTATTATTATAAAATCTCAGAATTAGGCATATTCCTTTCCCTGCTGCAACACAAAAGTAAATATTTATATAAGAAGAGACTCGAGAAAAATATCATAAAGTAAAAGAAACCAAAAAAGAAAAATAATTGTTTAAAAGAAAAATATCAAAGAATTAATTTAAAAAAAAAATAACGCAAATAATCATAAATTAAATATATGGGCAAGATACGAAATTAGAGATTTTCAGAACATATTGTTCACGAACAAAGGAGGGTTATAATAAAATAATAAAAGTATGCTCTGTAATTTTTTGGGGGTGGATTATTTTTTTCTAAAAAATATTGTATTAACAGTAAAATGGCTTCAATATATGTATATATATATATATATACATATATCTGTGTGTGTGAAGAAAGAAACAAGTATATCATTGAACACGTTGTACCTGTCAGAAATTTTCATGTCATTCAAAGATTCTGAAATGTAATGGAAAATGACAATGAAGGAAATAAAAAAAGAATGTTGAGTGTTTTGTTTTTGCCTTTAAGCGAAAGTGAAGGAATCCGAGTCAAGATGAAATTACTTGAAATGTTGCTTTGAGGAACATGCAAGATAAAAATGACAGCTGCTCAGCGATTTTAAAAATTTTCATAAAATTTGACTCATTTTTTTAAATTTATTCTGGAGCACTCGTTAGCATGTAAAAATTAATGGAAAATAGCTGAATAGGTTTATTAATAAATATTTAATACGCATTGTATGAGTTTTAGTTCAATCCACATGAAGAGAAATTATGTTAAATTTTTTTTTATATCTCAGTACAGAATTATAAAAGATAATAACGCATTTGAACGAGGTGATTCCATAAGAATATAATCCAAAAAGAAATTAAATCTAAAAAAGGCATAAAATTAAGATATTAACATTCTTTAAACTGAGATTTCGAGCAACTTCTTCATGCAGCGAGTAAAAATGGTGGTTGTTACCGGACATTTTGCATTTGAAACAATCACGAAACCTTTCACTATTTACCTACAATATATTTTCCGTGATAGATTTCATACTACATGATATTCAACATATATATAGAATCATAATATAAATTAATTTTTAATCCAATAAATATTCCACACACACACGCACGCACGTACGCACGCGCGCACACACACACACACACACACACACACACACACTCTTTTATAAGCAGTTGCGTAGAGAAAGAATATAACTTATTTCATACCATATTTATTAAAAGTACTTCAGGTTTTCAAGTCACGATTTCTAGTTTTTAAATAAAGATATTTTATTTTCTCTTTTTCCTTTATATTTTATACGTAACATTAAAAAAAAAAGTCTATTTCGTAGAGATAAACAGAAAAAAATTCCGAAAAGAACATTTGTGAAAGAAACACTATTGAAAAAAAAATGAAAAGTTTCTTTTGTTCCGAATGTTGGAAGAAAGTCATAATATTTCTTACTATTTTTATATGTCAGATAGCGAATTATCATGCAAATATAGAAATGTCAAGAAATGTGTTTCCCTCATAGATAATTCGAAAGATAAGCATGCAATGAGATGACATTCATTCGTAAAGTATGCTTACAAATGACACATTAAAAATGATTTCGTAGTTCTTTTTTCTCGCTAAACTGAGCCAAGGGACATTCTTGTTCTTCTTGCTTCTAATGCTTAAATGCATTGTCCAAAAAAAAAAAAAGCATTATTTATAAGCAATTGTTTTTTCTGAACTATTTTCAGAGCATCTTCAGCATTTTTTTGATTGAATTCTTTTAGTCACATGAAAAAGATTAGATGAATAACTGACACACAAGTAAGGATTATTAAATCATCTAACTCTTACAGATAAAAACATAAAATCTTAGAGAACAGGATGTATGAGTGCTTTAAAAATAAAGTCTCTTATTAATGCCTAACTTTTCCCCCTATTTTAAAGATTCGTTTGTGGGTTTTCTGATATTTAAAAATATCCTGAAATGTTCTCAAGAATCGGAGGAAAATATAATTCCGTGGAAACATATTCTGTTTTGCTCTTTCAGGTGTACTTTTTTTTAACATTCAAATATATAAAATAGTAAAGATTTGAGGACAGTAGTAGAAAATCCATAAGATTAATATTACGTTCACGAAATCAAGATGTCCGCTAAACGAGAACCTAAAGCATCATTAGTCCTTAAAAAGTCCCATAATAATAAAGTATCTATTTGATTTTTATTTCCACATGTAAATGACTCAACACACTGTAGACATTATATAGACAATCTAAACACTGAGTATTTCATGAGAGATACTCTGCGCGTCCATGCGAGAGATGAAGCACCAGACAGTAAAACAAAGCTTGATACAACGTTAGTAGTACACAACAAAACAAGCATTTTACGTACTAGTTTTCTCTTACCAGATCGGGAAAAAAAATGGAAGGTGTTAGAAGACACATACTCTTTAAAAAAAGGGAAACTTTAAAATTAAATCATCAATATTGTAGTTATTTTCCGATGAATATAGAAACCGTCACGTTTTCTAATATCATCCAGAAATAAGAAACATTTTTACAGATTTGTATTCTTTCGCTCGTGAGTATCTTAAACTCTGCAAACGTTTTCTGTAACTTCTGAGTCAATGAACCAACTTATAAATAGAAAAAAAATGAATATCTTTCTAAGAGGCTGCGAATGCTTTGAATATGACATTTTAAATATAATTTGATAGGAATTAGTCGCCACACAGAATTTCAACCACAATTACAGAAATAGTAATGCTCAACAAAATTCACTGATCTCATTTGCCATTATGAAACATAAAATATAGGTGGAAGACGCTCTTTTGAATAATTTTTGTTAATAAAATTTGAATTTGTTGTTTTTGAAACATTTTTTGCTCGAGTTTCTTATTTTTAACCTCAAACACATTGTAGTACTTTAACATTTTATTTTCAACTCTTCAAGTTTCATGAAAAATACTTCAATACAAACATTGACGTTTGTACGTCTTTTTTTAAAAGAATTATCTAAAATATATGTAAGAAATTTTAAATGAAAATATTTCTATTTATAAGCTTTTTATTTATCTTAATATGTTCATATGTATGCACGTATGCCTTTCCTGTTCAAAATTTGTACTCTAATTTAAACCAGCTTCCTAACATCCGATCAAACTGAAATTTTGCATACACGTGTTACTACGGTAACAATACTAAGTTATGCTCAAGCAGTGACAGACTTAGGGATGCCGGGGCCGTGCACTTAACGACGTCCAATTCAGTTGAAGTCTTTCACGTATACCTGTAAAGCTCACGTAATTGCTTAATTTTTGTCTTAAATTTACGGTCTAAAACAAATTAAATATTAAATTGGTCATGTTGATTATTGTGGATTTTGTCAATAGATGGCCTTAGCGCATTCTTTTATTTTGTCGAAGTGTTTAAAGCCCCTAACCTATTTTGCTCTCTGGTTGTTTGAACTTCCACCATTAATAAGTAAGAAAATTCTATCGATTATTTTTTTAGTTTCGTTTTTATCACAATTTAAAAACGGAAGAATAAAACGCCCATTTCAGACATATATTATTGTATTACTTCTGAAAAGGCAGGAAAGTATCTCAAACATACAAGCAGTTATATGCAGTATATGGATGAAAGAAAGACAATATCAAATTGGTTTGCCAAATTTCGTTTTGAAGATTTTTCTCTCAAAATTCCACAACGATTTATTTAAATTGATGGAAGTCAAGTCCATTATAGATTCAGATAATCCTTCCTCGACGTATAAGACTACAGAGAAGCTCAATGTATCGTTTACATGAATTAAAAATTAAAATTGCTTGGCTATGTTAAGAAACTTGATTGATAGGTCCCTCATCAGTTTAAAGAATTTCTTTTGACCCAACGCATTAGCATCGGCGATTTGCTTCTGAAATACAATAAAACTGATCCATTTCTGAAACGACTGATTATTAGCGACGAAAAATGGATAGTTTACAACAATGTTAGTCTAATAACACCGGTAAAAAAACGAGTTTTTTTTTAAACATGGGTTTTCTTTCGAATATCGCAATTTGCGTAACATATTTTTTTTATACCTTAAATTTTAAGAAAGGATAGTTTAATTTGCTGGTTTCAATATTCAACTGTTTCACATTGTAAGCAATTGGAATTATGAGTAAAATTTAATTCTTTAAATAATTGGTTTTAATGAATTAATTTTTATTAACTATAGTTAAATTATCGTATTGTCATCCAAAACAATCGTGTACAGAAAATTTCAGCTCAATTGAACGCTATAAAATTTGAGAAATTTTTTTTTAAAGTTTTGACCCAGACATAGTTATAATGTGAGAAGCAGAAATCTCATTAAAATATTGTGGGTGAATCGGGATGAACCAGCCCAGACAACATCAAAAGCTAAGATTCAACACAAATATATTATGCTGTAAATTTGGCGGAATTGTAAAGGAATTTTGCGCTTTGAAATTTTATAAAGAAACCAAATGTTTATTCAAACGTTTACCTTCAACAATTCAGTAAATTGAGTGACACAGTTCATGAAAAGTAGCCAGAATTGGCGAACTAAAGACTGTTGTTTTCCTACATGAGCTCCAAACATCTTTGGTCGCCAAAATTATTGGAGCAAGGTTGAGATGTGTTGTCATATCCATTATAGCCTTGACCTTGCGCCTATAAATTTCAATTCATTTCGTTCTGTGCGGAATTCGTTAAATAGTAAAATTTCTAACGACGTTGAAGATCTAAAATCTCATTTAACTCATTTCTTTGATGACAAAAATCATAGGTTTTATGAACTTGGAATGATGACACTGCCTGAAAAATGGCATAAAAATCAGCGACAAAAACGGATAATACGTATTTAATAAAGTCATATTTTCAAATAAAAATTTTGAATATTCCTTCTTATTTAAAATCCACAAATGCTTAGTAGCCAATTCAACAAATATAAGTAAAAAATAATTTATATCGAGCATTTATTTATTAGCTCATTAAATTTTTCAATGATATCTATCACTGATACCAGATGGCGGTAACTATCCAGATAAAATAAGAATACTTCGTGACTCGAGTGTTACATAGCAATCTGGAAGTGAGAATGCTGTGTTTTGAAATAAAGTCTTGGAACCTGAATCTGTGATCGAGATAGAGAGAGATGCGTATTAATGCACAAGTGAAGAATTAAATCACTGCGAATTATTTCTTGACCTTGATCGATGTTAAATTTATAATCAATGCAATATTCCTTTATGCTTTTATTAACTATATTCTCAAATATTAATAATTTTTTCTTAAAATCTGAAAACTTTTAAGCAATATTAATTATATATTGTTGAAGAAATTAATTATTTGAATTTGAAGGGGGGGAAAGAGAGCATTAAACTTAGTGATGTAAAAAATTCTGTAAAAATGACAGGATGAGTCCATTATTTGTTACATTGATAAGATTCCAAGTAACTATGCTATTATTTCCACACAAAAAATTATGTTGTAAAGAATAATAAACATCTTGTTAACAATATTGGTTTTATTAAGGTTAATAATACCGACAGAAAATTAACCAAAAAATGTAAAGCCTATTTTAAGAAAATAGTTAATCAATACATATTGCAAAATTTCCTCTTATCTTTTTAACTCCAAAATTTCACAAAGTATCTATCAAATATAGAACTGTGACTAATGGTTTCAATACTTACATTATTAAAGCTGGAAAAATATTATAAAGGATTCATAGAAGATTTTTTGAAATATTATAGAAGGTTTTGATAAGACTATTATGATTAAAAATTGATATGAAATTATTAATTATGTCAATGATAAAGAAATTATTTACTCTATAGTTATGACTTTGAATATTTAATCAGTTCAATAGATTTAGAGGATTTGAGTTATATTATCACAGTTAATTTAAAAAAATTGATTAATAGTTTCTATATCTTATGAGAAATATAAATTTCCCTTATTCTTGCTTTAAAAGAAAGTTATATTTTTAATAAAGATAAAAATAAAACAAAGTAAAGGTACACCACTGGATGGAACAGCTAGTAATAGTTTTATCTCAAATTTTTACATTTTTATGAAATTTTTTTTATAGATAACAAAAAATTCATTTTGTTTAGATATATAGGTAACCTAAAAATTTTTTAAAAATATGTTACCTGCGACTCAGAATTGAAACCGGATATATCATTTTATCCTTATTATGTGAATATGACTTAAATTAATACAAATTCTTATGAAATTAGCTTTAAAACAGCTTAACTTAAAAATGGTTGATAATCGGATTATTAATAATATTTTTGACAAGATGGATAGTTATTTTCCCCCAATTAATAAAGCTCCTTCCATGATAGCAATTTGAGTTTAATTATATATATATATATATATTATATAATTTTTTTATTTAGAAATATAAAATTAGTTAATATTCCTTTAAATTTTCCAAATAATTGAAATAAATCTATCTTATATGTAGAAAGGCTGACAATCCTGTTAAATTTTTAAAAACAAATTTAAAATATGAAAATTATAAAATGGATTATTCTTTTAAATTATAATATTGTGTAATTTTTTTTCTATCTTTATTCATTTTTCCCGGTTAATTTTTTTTTTTTATAAAAGTTTCTGTTTTTTTTTTAAAATAAGATAATATTTATTTTTTAAATGTATTTTAATAATTTTTTAAATATTTGTTCTTTGAGAATTTGATAACATCTGAAATAATTGTAAATATCTTCTGGTATTCATATAGTTATGGTTCATGTTTCTTAATTATTTTGCATTGTTATCCTTTTTTGGTTTCCTTGTATAACTACTTCGTTCCTTTATTTGTCTTTTGATATAAATGTTTTTTTAAATTTTCTGGGTTTGCCAGTTTGTTATTTTTTTAAAATGATTTTATGAAGAAGTTGTTTTTTATTGATCTAAATTCGTTTGTATTTTATTCTTACAACAGTTACTCAAAACATGACAGGGACAGATTGGTCACTAGTTCTGGAATAATCCAGCAATCAATTATTTTTAGGATGTTACAATATTAATTATGTAAAATTCCATTCTTTTACTTTCCTTCAACATTTTTTTTTATTTTTCAATTTCTTTGTCTCTTCTATTGATACTTTTGGTATTTTTCACATTAATTGTTTTTCAATTTATTTACTTGGTTATGAAGATCTTTTAATAATATATAATAATGTTTTTCTGTTAAAATTAAATTTCTACTTTATTTTTATTCATTTTCTTTGTTTTCAGAGTTTGCTTGTATATTTATACGGTTTGGTATATATTTTTTTACTCAAAAGTACAGCACTGATTTCTTCTTTAACGTACTATTATACAATTATTGAGATTTATTTCGTAACTTGTCCATGATTGTCGTGTTTTGGCGTTTATTTAAATTTAAATTTCAAACTATAATGCGTGAATTTGGCTTCGGTTACTGGTTTTGGATCAACTCTGTCCTATCTCCTTCAAGGTCGATAAATAAGCTTCAAGTTCGCATGGGACGTTCGGAGGAATGAAGTATCGGACCAGCCATTCGGCCTGGACTCAAACTAGAATTTATCGGCTCAGGACCAAAGGCTGCATAAACAGAGATGGGCACCAAGTATAATCAGATATTATTTTAGAAAAAAATATGTTTAATTGAAAATTATGTAGTAAAGAAGAAAATATTATCATACTATTTAGTAAAATCAAATAATTTTCTTGCTATTATTGGTTTCGAAATTATTGTTATCAATATCTTCACTACTACTTATAATATTTGAATTCTTGTTAAGATAACCCATAATTTACTGGTAATTTAGTGATAAAGTTTTCAGTGTCTTAAGTAATCTTTCTTTTGCCTAATATATTGATTATTACACGATATAAGCTTGAAACCTATATTTTTATGCATGATACACCCACATATAAGTTATATATGTGACAAAACATAGACAAATATATTAACATAAGAGAATAAATACTGTGTTGGAAGAATAAAGTCCACATAATCCACTAATTAGTGTAGGAGTGAAATCAACAGGTTAAGTTAAAAATATGAATTAATATTGGGTGTATGATACGAAATCTTAAAATTATTATGTGATTATTTTTAGGCAATAGAAATGGATTGTATGCTATTAAATTAAAGTAAGAAAAAACTTATTTTACTAATATTATTATGATGCGAATTTCAAATAATATACTAAATTATGAATAGCCTCAAAAATATAGGGGACAAGTAGAGACAAAGACAACATTTTTTAAAGATTTTTTTTTCCTTTTATATTTTTACGAATTCTTAACAATTAAAATATCACAGCAAACGAATACATAAAATAAGTAAAATATATTATACAAATAAATGGTTTTATAAAACTTATTTTTTAATACAGTAAAACAGTAAAATGGAGGCTATAGTGCTATTAAATATAAAAGATACTAAGAAAAGCGGTAAAATTATTTTACAAACAGTCTAACTAAAGCAATGTAGATATTTGGGAGATAATAGCCATTTGTTGATCCATATCCTTTAAGGCCAGGAATAAAAACAAGATGATTTCTTTTTAATATTTTACGAGTTTTGTTTAATTAAACCGAATGACGAAAAGTCCGTCTACTGATGAGGTAAGAGTGCATAAAATGAACGCCTACACTGTACGTGTTTTGTCCAAATAGTCAACTCAGAAAGGTCGACACGTCACACTATATTACATTGTATTCGTATGATGCATATTAAACTACGAAAATTAGGTCACGTAGACGTGTTATCATTTTTGGAAACGATTATATATTCATCAGTCTAAAAAGTAGGAGAATTGAACAAATATATACACTTTTATGTAAAATATATTTTTACGAATTTAATTTGGTTAATACAGAGTACAAAAATAATGACAACAACGCAAGCAATTTAAATTAACTTAAAAAGTTTGGTTTGATTTTATTAAAACGTCGCGCTAGAAGTAACGCGAGGGCTATAACTTAAAAGGAACATCAAAATTTTCACTTGCTAAAAATATATATTTATCCTCCTCTATAATCGTTTTTAAATTCACAGCCTCGTAATTTAGACTCATTATCAGCTGTCAAGAAAACAAACCTTTTTTTAAGACGTATTTTCTAGCAAAACAAGGAAACACGTTAAGGTTTTCAGGAAAAAAATACGTTTTTATCTTTCGAATACATAAGGCGAATTCTTAAATTTTTGTTTTCAAAAGCGTATTTCATTTCTATTCAATGACGCGATAGGTTTTTGGTTTTTTCTGGGAATAGCTTCCAATTTTTTTCCCCTCTGTAAATTGCTCTGAGATGTTTTAAGATGCATCGGAGTGAATGAATCCATCTCTTTTACAATTTTCTGACAGCTAAATAATCGCTCTTTGTGGCCGAGATTCATTAATCGAGATGATGAGTGGCTGTTTCAGTAGTGTAATTCAGTTGGAACGTTTTCGGCGCAAAGCATATTTTGATAAAGATAGCTTTTGTCCCTTAGAAAAAGAACGCGAACTTATTGGAATTTTTTGCGGTAGAATATAAAAGTATTGTTTGAAATATTAAATGTTTTAATTTTTATTTTAATTTTTATATTTATGAATAGTTATAAAGATTGATTGCGATGTGTATACAAAAATAGCGTAGCAGGATAGAACCAGTAACAAATATCGTGCATAGGATTAATCAGATGCGTTGAATCGAGAAAATTAAAGATTCCAATTAAAGCTAATTGCTTTCCATTAAGAGACTATCATTAAAATTGTCTGAATATCTTTAAGATCAAAGTAATTTAGCGAAAATAAGAGTGAACAAGTACTTTTATTTGTGAAAAATAAATTCAAGCCTCTAACGGAAATGTGATTTTCATATTTCGTACAATTTTTGATTTAACAAGAAGAAATAAATAAATAAAGCAATAAAAATTATGAAGATAGACTTTGCCTTCAATGATTTATTTATCTTCGTTTACTGTTATAGACAATTTTACAAAACGTGTATCACTAAGGGTCTGCCATGTAGCGTGGTTGAAGCACATTAAAACTGTCAAGGCTCCATGTCCTCCTGTTAGCATGGTGCGAAAGCTAAGAGAGAAGCCTGCCAACTCTGGTGTATCCTTCTCACATGATATAGGTTCAAAATTACGGTGTTCGTCTCCAGTGGTCCTCATGTTGCTTCTAAGTGCGACGTTAATAAGCAATCAATTAAAATTTACAAGCCGATGTGTGAGAAGTATCGTAAAATTTCATTAAATAGTGAGAAATAACAGATATATCTGGGCAAAATTTATCCTGCATACTAATAAATCCTTACGTACATAATGTAATAAATTAAAGCTAATAACATTGACTTGTTTGATTTCAGCAAGCTGTAGACTGAAGTAACCCGTAGTTAAAGAAGATAGAGTTCGATCCGCTAAGTTTTGCAATGACGGCATTCAAAAGGTCAAGAAATGTTAAGAGAAATGTGTAACTCTATGTGATGACTATGGAAAGAGAAAGAGAGAATAGTCTTAGCAAAAATATACAAAAATGAAGTTTATATCTCAATTATTTTTAGCAAAAATCAAAAATTTACAATACACTGAGATAATAATTAAAACTTTACAATACAGCGGGTTACTTCAATCTACAGCTCGAGGGGAAAAGAACGCTTTAACAACTTTAACTTAATACAGCATTATACACATAAGGATCAATTAAAATGTAGAATAAATTTTATCTAGATATCTTGACTAGTTCTTAGTAATAATTAAAACTTTAACCCTCATATACAATTTTCTGGAACGACTTTTTATTTATTACGGTGATAAATACACCTATTCTTTGTTTTTGTAACTTATTTGCAAACATATTCAAATTCAATACCACTGAATTTGAAGACGTTTACAGTTTATTAAGTTTGCTCATTGTTTACTTAAAACAGAAAAAAAAAAAAAAAAAAAAAAAAAAACATATTTCAATCAACACTTTAGTAAAAAGACTTTCAGATGCAACTCTTCGAAATCTATTGAGCTTCGAGGGTGAAACTAATCTGGAATATAAATTAAAAAAATAAATCAATCTTTTATTTAGATTTGGACTAAAGGTATAAAATAAACAATATATAATTTACCAAAGCTTGAAGCCCTTAACTGATATACCTAAATAATCACCAATGCAATAATTATTATAGCTACTGAGAGCAAAAAAAATATTAACACCTCAAGCTTTTATATATATATATATATATATATATGTGTGTGTGTGTGTGTGTAGGATTTTCCAACTAATTATTAAGGAATTAATTTTATTTTCCAATGTACTATAAATTTAGTTCCTCAGTTACTCGATAGATGGCCCCACGAATCAGCGTCATGTGATAGCTCATGCAGCGCCCCCTATTCCCGAATAAAACTGAACAACATTTCTTTCTCGTTCTTCTTTCTCTCTTCTTTCCGCTTCTGTTCTCCTTCGCATTACCCGCGTCGGAAGTAAACTCCGAACGCCAGAGCGCTTTCCAGCGCCCTTCGACGATATGGGTTAAATGAGGCAGCTATCTATTTTGCTCCGATGAACTGGTCAATTCGTCATCTTCTGTTGTAAAAATTTCTCATTTTGACTGAAATTTTTTTTAACTTACATTTATTTAATACTTTTTAGTATAAAAATTGAAGTTTAGAAAGCTATTACGTGATCTATACGTGTGTGCAAAATTTCAAGTGAATTAGAACATAGTTAAGTGCAAATCTAGGGCCTCCTGAATCCCCCTTCCACCAAGTCTGGCTCTGCTTGGATATGTTGTAGCATTGTAATGTCAACGGAGTTATACGCGCATGCCAAATTTCAGCTCGATTGGATAATATGAAGTGGGTTAAAATTCGACTACAAATTTTGAAATATTTTTAGAAAGATAAATAAATATGCATATGAACATATAAACAAGATAAACAAAGTTTTCTAAAAGAAAAAAAAAATACCTCTAAAGCTATTCATGATATTGAGCAATTCATTTCAGTTTAAGGCAATTAACGAATCTCGGGAAAAGAACGATCAGTTTCATGAAAAATGTTTTTCGAAGCTATTGTTGCGATAATGAGAAAATAAAATGTAAAACGAGCTTTAGAGGTATCCGGGTTAAACCTGAGTTTGATAGGGCCTGGCGCGCTTTAACTTTTTTTGGCGATAAATCGCCAAATATGGTTGCCAAACAATTCTTTTCTGGTAACCCTACTGAATCTATAAAAAGGGGTTCGACGCTTTGTTTATCCTTTTTACGCCAAAAAAAAGTTAAAGCGCGCCAGTCCCTATCAAACTCAGGTTTAACCGGTATCGGTTAAAAACGATTTTGTAATAATCATCAAAAGATGAAATAAGCGGGAAAATGGATTTTATATTTCCTTTTGATGCATGCGTATGAAAGAAATGAGATTGTTCTAAAAAGGTACTTATTCTAGGAAATATGAAATCATTTTTTATGTTAAAATTTAAAACAAGTGAATCTTTTTTACATACAGGTTTGGTTATTACAAATAAATTGTGACAGCTCTAAGTAGGAAAAAAAAATAATAAAAAACAAGAACAAAGAAAAATTAGCAATAATTTCCATGACTCAAACATTACGAAATGTAGAGCAAAATAAAATGAGTAAAAGGCAATAGCATCGCTTAAATTTATTCTTAAAAGTTAAAGATATCTTGAAAGTCTTAATGTGTTATTTTTAAGTTGGTTTTGTTACACGAGACCTGATTCACACAAAAATCAAATAATTCAATTATTTTTTGCTATCCATTGTAAAATAAAAAGTCAAAGCAATTACATAAAAACATTAAGTGGTTTGTTTCAAGCTGCTTATCAGTATGAGAATTCCTGCAATAATGAATAGTTTGACAAAAAATACAACAAAACCACACACACACACACAGAGAGAGAGAGAGAGAGAGAAAGAAAAAAGAGAGATTCTGTAATAATAAATTGTTTAAGAAAAAAAGTGAAAATAATCATCAATGAAGTTAATCAGATAGTAATGGAATTATGTTACAATGGTTAATTCAACAGATAGTAATAGAGCTGTCGAACAATGAATAGTCAAATAGATAGTAATGGAGTTGTGCAACAATGAATAGTTCTACAGATAGTAATGGAGTTATGCAACAATAAATAGTTAAAGAGATAGTAATGGAGTTGGGAATATTACAGGATATAGTAAAATGTATTTCTAGAACAATAAATAGCTTTTCAAACAATATGTAATCGATTGATTTATTAACGTCACACTTCAAAAGAATACGAAAGCAATTGGCGACAGATATCGTTATTTTGAACTTTAGTCAAGTGACGTGGGTGACACTTCAGCTGGATTCTCCTCTTCAAACTTCTTCATCGTACTAATGGGAGGACTTGGAACCTTTACAGATTCAATGTGCATCGACTCCGCTCCTAGGTAAGTCTTTGGTGGAATCAGGGCTCATCGGAAACAATGCTAACCGTGAGTTCGTGTCTGTGACCACTAGGGTACCGCATTCACTTTCAAACAATAGTAGAAGGCTTCAGTAACGATAAATAAGATTAATAAAAGTGAAATTTTACATTACTGAGCAATTGACAAAAAAAATTGTTGGAATCGTAATAATAAAAGATAAGCAAATGAATAATGAAAATGTTCCCTAAATTGAATAGAGAGAAGACTTTGACACCACTTTTTAAATGATTGCAATTTGAATTAAAGTTTTTCTTACGCTCAAGAATTTACATCTTGTTTTATCCAAAATCTTAAGAGTCATACTTATTTAATTAAAGTTAAAAAGGACAATGGTTTGTTAATATAGAAATTTAAACTCCAAATAAGCAATTACACTTGCAATTTTATTTTATTAATTTCTTATTAATAACTATTGTAAACTATTTATTGTAGAATCAATACTTATAAAGAAACTTTCTAAAAGAGATGCTTAATGTAGGTTTAAATACTTCCTTGGAAATAATAAATGTTTAGTTAAAGGAATTATATGTAACACTTGCAGAAAACAACAAAAATGAATAAAGGGAAAATATTTATACAAATATAATTTTTACATATATATATAAAATATGTAATATATATATATTTTGGGTTCACATCTTACAAACATTAAATTTCCATATATTTTCATAACACCAAAATTGCACAAAATTTGTCAAATTTCGAAGTATTACGAATGGATATAACACCTATATCACTAAATCTGGCAAACTTTTACAGTCCATTCTTCAAAAATCTATTGGTAATATTGAAAAAACTGCTATTATTAAAAATAGCTTTGAAATTGTTAAGATCATGAAGGAACGAGAGGTATTCTCTATAAATGGGTATGATTTTGAAGACCTTTTTAACTCAACAGATATTCAAGATTTAATTAAAGTTCTTGCAATTTTATACGAAAAATATCATTTTAATCAAACAATAAAACGTGAAAAATTCAA
Organism: Nephila pilipes; assembly: GCA_019974015.1. Taxonomy (NCBI): domain Eukaryota; kingdom Metazoa; phylum Arthropoda; class Arachnida; order Araneae; family Nephilidae; genus Nephila; species Nephila pilipes. Next base: position 284,929 of record BMAW01095842.1, read on the forward strand.
TACTCTTATTAAACTTGTATTACAAGAGAATTTTATAGTTTTCGGTCAAAATCTCTATAAACAAATTCAGGGTCTCCCTCAGGGAGGTCCAGCTAGTAATTGTCTGGCCAATTTTTATTTACATTTTTATGAATTAAAACAGATTGACAATGATTCTTACTTTCTTTTTCGTTACATAGATGATCTAATTATTTTAGGTAAAACTGAGGATTTTAAACCAAATATTTCATTTTACCCTAATTACCTCAAATTATTAAAAACTAATCTTAATTCAAATTCAGTAGAATTTTTAGATCTCGGTTTGCAAATTGTTGACAATAGACTAATTGGTAATATTTATGATAAAAGAGAAAGATTCGAATTCCGTGTAATCAATATTCCTTTTTGGAACAGTAATCTACACAGATCTATTTATATTAATATTTTATTAAACTTTTTATTACGTAATAACAAATTAACCACACATAAAATAGACAAGCTTAATAACATTAAAAAATTCTTCAGCAACTGTTTAGATCATGATTATCCAATAAATTTCTTAAATTCTTATATACATCACAAATATATTAAACATCTTTGCGAATCGTGATACATTTTCAAATCCACCTCACAACAATAGGTCCACAAAGTCGGCTTGTTAGTGGTCTAGCCGTGAAGAATTTATTTATTTACATTTACACAGCTTACATTTTTACTCACTCTCTGGACCATTATACTCCTTTACCATACAACTTAATACCAACCAATAATTTGCATCCTTATACACTTTATTACCAAACAAACAATGATTTAAATCTTTTTTCAATTTATATGGTGATGATGTGTTACATTTTTTTCCTTTTGAGTATCTGATATCTATTTTGAAGCTTAAAGAATATTCCGCCTTACTACTCACATATTTGAATCTTCATTTCTTTGAATTTTTGTAAGTAATTTTTATATTTTGATTTGTTGATAATTTTTAGAATTATACATTTTATTTATGTGGATTTTATCGCTGAACTTTTTTGCATCTTTTAATCATTGAACTCTTTTGTACTTTGGATTTCCCAATTCAGCCTACCAAGTAGCAAAGGGGGAAGGTTGGTACCATTAAAGTAGTTTAACCCCGCTTATTCGGTCCTCAACCCAAAATTGCTTTTTGACTTGCTGGGTTCCATATTTTCATTTATTTTTTATACTTTCATTTTTACATTTCTTTCTGGATTTTTGTTTATTTAAATTATTCATTCTTTCATAAATTTTCAGTATATATATATATGAAAAGTTCATATATAAATAAAATACAATTTTATTAATATAAAAATAGTTTTGGTATAAACTAAAAAATTATTGAAACACGAAATAAAATCATCATTTAAGATTTTTAGAATATAGGAAAAGTAAAAGAAAAATGATTATTTTTTAGAAAGTACTCTACAAAGTAATTAAGATAGATAACAAAGGCTTTATAGAATATATAATAGAATCAGAAAGAAGATAAACTTCAAAATGTTAAAAAAGTACATATCTAGGCGTGAGAAACAGCGGAAACTTACGAGAAATAAACCAAAAAGAAAATTAAACAAAACACTTATACATTCTTACTCTTGCTTATGACAGAGAAGTAGGTTTAACATATTTTACAGGCCTAAGCAATACCAACAGGTAACCGATATATAAAAATGTGAAAATGTCTTGAAGTTCAAAAAATATCAAATGCTAAAAGACTGTAATGCAATAAGAGAAGCCAAATAAAAATAGTTACATATAGATTAACAGGCCTTAACAATAATCAAAGAAAGAACAATGCAAAAATTAATCAATAAGCTTAAAAAACTCAAATGATACAAATACTTGGTAGCAACAAACTTATACTTAACACAAATATACTAATATTTGACTGTCTTGTTAAATTCGAAAAAGGAAAAGTGCTATTGTAAAGAAATGTTTAAGTCTTTAAATTAGCAATATGCGAAGAACGGAAAAAAATTTATTAAAAATTAGGGAAAAAGAGTAAACAAATGAAAACAAAAATTTAAAAAAAAATGCTTTTTAAAATCAATCCAGTGAAAAATTGTAACTATCATATTGTAAAATTCTCTTAATAAAATTCAAAAGAGATGCAGTAAAGTGGGAATGTGCGTGCGGATGTGGTGAAAAACACACCAATCGTTCTACAATTCTGCTCAATATGGCTGCGATATTTATAACAACCATTCGCGTTTTCAGTCATTTTAAAAAAGGATTGATAAGATTAACAGTAATTCATATTAATATAATATTATTAGGAATTTTCAATGACTTTTCCCTGTGACATCACTCTTATAAAGGAAAAGAGACACTTACAGAGATTTCGTCAAATGCATGGGAAAGCTTAAGCAATGATATCTTAACCAATTTAGGGATGAGAAACTTGGAAGCTTTGGAGATAAAATGAGAGTTCTTAGAAATGCTGGCATTTTTTCAAAAACTCAAGTAAGGAGAACGTTATGTACCTTGTCTGAATTTTCCTTGTGACGTCACACCTGACCGGAACTCCTGAAAATACGGAGAGATGCAAAGCCGAAGCCAAATCGAATTTTGGTAACCATTTTAACAACTCACCTTCCATCAAATTAAGAAGAGATCAAATATCAAGTCAGAGGAAATCGAGAATCAACTCCAGCAGAGAATAATAGTACACAAACTTTCTAAATCTACTTGAGCATTCAAAAATTTCCGCCTTCCGCCGCTGAACAACATAGTCAGAAGAAACGGGCCTAATGACCATAGAGGGGCTTAGGATGGAGCGGTCTGTTAATCAACATTAATGTCAAGCTGGAATGAATCAGTTGGGAACTGGCCTAGAGTATCGGTCTGAATTGTCAAAGAATATCTGTCCAAGAGTCTATCAGTAACGTGACCAAAACGAATCTGCTGAGAAGCAGCCTGAATATGCTGGGAAGCCGTCTATATCTGTCGAGACTTCCGGAAACTGCCTTTTAAATGCAAAGTATTACTTTGGAGATTTGTCCATAATGAGAACTAATAAGCTGAACATTATTGAAAGTACTGTGACTATTATTACAAGTATTTCTCTGTATTTGTGTTGCTGATCTGTTCAAGTGCTGTTTTGTATGTGATTGTTATGTTGTTAATAAGTGCAAGGGTTGTGTTTCTTGATTGTGCTGTAATATGTTTACGTTTTGCTACCTGTATTTCTTCTTGTCCTGAATATTTGCGAATAAAGTGTCCTTTGTCATTATCCTCTTGTTGGACAACGTTCACTTACACCCACGGGAAAACAATTTTTGTAACACTATAAATGGAGTATTACGTTTAGTACTATTTGAAATGTACACTGGCTTCAAAAGTTAAACTAACCGGTAGTTATGTGAATAATAAAGGAAATCTAAGTTGGAAGAGTCCGAAACATGATATACGAATGTAAAACAATTATAAAATGAGAAACAAATGCGAAAGAATGACAATAATAATTTTTACTATAAAAAGTAGTTTGAAAGAAAACTAGACATAAGATGCGTTTACAATTGGGGGGGGGGGCAAATGAAATAAAAATGCGATGCTACAGTTTAATAAGATGTGTGGTCACCTCTTATTTCCTGTACTTGCTATGACACTGAGGATGAGTTGTGTACTCAAAGAGTTCCAAACGTCTCTAAGAGAGTTTTCCAAATCTAGAGCGGAGTTTGGTGAGTGCAGAAAGGATGCAAGTTGTCTTCTGGGTATATCCCGCACTTGTTTGATAAGATTCAGATCAAGTGGGTGAGTAGAACACTGTTTTCGTTGGATATTTTCCGTTCAAAGCGACTCCCTCGAAAGAAGATAAGGTGCATTATCATCCATAAATATAAAGTTAGGATTGACAGCACCTCGAAACAATGAACATAAATCTCAAGAATTTCATTTTTGTATTTTCTAGCAGTCACAGATCCAGTATCAAAGATATGGAAGTCTATTCGGCTATCCAGATGATGTCTCACCTTACGATGATTCCCTTTGACGGAAAACGATGTCTTTCCATGATGTTTCCCTGGAGAAAAGGAATTCCTCGTTCTCGTCCTATCGTTAGCTGATGCGAATCAAATTAAAGCGTGATTCGTCACTGCGCACCACATTGGTTCGTTACTGATGTTCCAGTCTAAAAAAGCACGTTTATGTTTAAATGTGAGGGGAAAGTTACTACTAGTCATCTGGCATAGAGACCAACATGAGTGACTCTCATGTTAACAGTTTGTTGGAAACTCGTACTCCTCTAACGGCCGTGAGCACTGAACCCCTCTCTTACAACTGTCCCTCTGACGTCGTGTAGTTATTGCCAGATATTGGTCAAAGCAACTGTAGTGATTTATAGCCAAGCTGAGTTTGTGGTCGTCAGATAATGATTCCCGCATTTTGAAACCTTTTCCACAGTCTTTAGGTCACACATTTAGGATTTAAGACATTTCCTTTTGTAATCATCAGATTCGAGAATTCCAATGACTTTTTCTTTAAAAAACATCTCCAGTTCCCGGCTTTGTTACCACCATTCGTTTTGTTTAATCGTTAACAACGTTCCTTCACACATGAATTGCATGAAACCTGTCTTGTCTGAACTGCTTATGTCAAGTTAGCTGATTAATCCGCATTCCGAATTGAGTCTGTGTTTTGCGCATGAAGAAGTCGACTGAAATGTTTTGCATAAAGACAACGGTTCATTTTTGACAGTTGATTATCCACAAGTTATTTCGAAGAAATTCTCTAATATTTATTCACACGCTTTTAGCATTTTAAGAATTATGCTTAACTTTTGGACACCAGTGCAGAGAATTTCAGCTTACATATAATCATTGCAGGACATTTAATTTACAAAGTGGTTGAATATGCACGACCGTTCAGCTTTTCCATTCAAAGTATGAAGAATTTTATAACTTTAACAATCTTATATCGCTTTATAAAGGAGAATGATTTTGTCGGATATGCTTAAAAGATTATGATGGAACTATGTAAGTTCTTTAAATCAAAATTTTTAAAACTGTTTAATATCATAAATACTTTGAAATAACCGTGCTTCTGATCAGAAAATGCATGAAATTCTTATGTTGCTTTAGGAATTAATTGCTACACTTCTATCCCTAAAATGTTTCCCATAAATTGCCTTTTACTTGTAACAATATTGCTTACATATTTCAAAATATGTTAAACTAGCATCATAATTCAGGAAAATGTCAGCTTCAATTTGTAAAATAAAAAAATTCAATTTTGCTTCAACTTTTCAGCTTTCAACTAAAGCTCAGCAGTTAACTAAAAATCGATAAGTGTTTTCTTGTTGAGATACAATCTTACTCGTACTTTAGCAGCTTAAGGCTACGAATGTGAAAAATTCAAAAAGCTTTTTAAAGATATTTAAAGTTCTTTCAAGAAATCATTTTTATATTTAAGTATTTTATTGAAAGTTTTCAAAAAGTATTAAAATGTCTTTTTAAATGAAAAAAAAAAAATATTTTATTTATTATTAAGCAACCAATAAATAAGGCAATTTAATTTATAATTATTTGTTTTATTATTATTTTAGAGTCTTTAATAGCGTCATTTGAGATAAAGTAATCTATATATAGGAGGTATATATTATAAAAATCGAACGAGCTTTTGGAAGCAACTATAATCTTTATTACAAATGAAATTAATGAAAACTTTTCAAGCCTTTTCGCAATTATCATCCAAATATGTGAAAATTAGTAAATTTTACTTAAAATATTATAATGCAGTTTTCTTATTGCACGAAATTACACAACACTATTTATAATGATATAATATTATTTTCTAAAACGCCTTACAAAATCTATTAAGAAAAATTGATTTTCCTTACATATTGTTAATTTTCTTATTTATGTACGTTCAAATACCTCTTTAGAATTCTCAAAATGTCTTTAGTAGGCAACCATCTTCTAAAATTATTGTCTGATAATCATCTAGATTACAGAAGATTATTTCATTTAATCCAAAATTTCTTCCTAACTCAGCTTATTTAAGTAGTACTACATTTTAATATTCTGTGTTATTTCTTATCAAAATGAAAAATGCATGAATCTGCTTAAATATAATTTTTAGGTTAAAAAGAATTTAAAATAAACACAATAATGATGTAATCAAATGGAAAGTTAAAACTGCACTCTGAAAAGTACCATAATTTTTTCTGAATGAGTAAATTTTCTTCTTTACAGAAATAGATCAAAAAATCATTCCATGCATTAATGTAATTTATAATACGCTAAAAATAGAAGGTAGTAATTTGAAACGTCAACCATTCAGTGCAATTATTTCTTTCGACAAATACAGAAGAAAATATACGCTAAAGTATACTTTTTCGAGTAATATATAGAAAAGTGAACTTTCTGTATTTATTTTTATTTAAAAATGTATTTTGATTATAAATGTATTTATTTTACTAATAATTGTATGTTATATTATTCAATAATGGTTTTTGATGACTTTTGTAATGTTTTTTGTTTTAATTTTTATTTGTTGATCCGTTTCTAATTTCCAATTACCGATAGCTAAATAAAGTACACTGCCTGGCTTCTTGATCAAATAATAATGCTTTCAAACGTTCACGTGTAGAAACATACACTCAGTAAAGTTTAACGGAAAACAAAATAAAAAAAGATTTCAAATATATATATATATATATATATATATATATATATATTTGTGTATAGGTGTGTGATAGATCTACTCATGGATATCGTTAATAGTTATGTTAAAGAGCGGAAACAGGTCTTGGAACATTTTCCCCAACAAAAAAAAATTAAGATAAGGATATATATTACGCATATGTGTATATTACACATTGATTTCTGAATATTTAGAAATATTGGATTAATACAAAATTTTTCTCTGGCACTAAAATTAAATTAATCTGTCTGGCAAGATAATGCTCTTTCTCTGTCAAAATTAAAGTTCTGCTTGGCGCTGAATCATATGAGACGAGACATTGAGCAGAAAAAAAGTTATTGATTCAAATTGAAATGAATAGTACAGTAATCCCTTATTTACTTCATTTAGGTGGACTTACGTTAACTGATTTATAAGATTAGTGATATCTCTTAGTTTAAAAACATTTACTTTAAGATTCCTCAATGTAATGAGTGTGTGTCGCGTAGTTGACTACTAATAAAATTCAGTGATGGTAACCAAGGAACTTTGTCCAGAAAACTCAGACAACTCACTCCTAAAATGTTTTTAAGAAATTAAATTTTTTATGTAAAAAGGACAATATTAATAACTTCAGTATAATTTTTGGAGGGTTGGGGGAGGGGAAATAATCAAAAAAGAGAATAAAAATAAAATTAAAATTTTCCGCGCAATATATAGAAATTTCTTCTGCGTTCTGGGATTAAGAATTACGTTGAATAAAAATTCTTTTAATTGTTTAATATGACTTTTCCTTCTAAGAAGGTTTAAAATTCTTTACCTCCTTGTATTTTACTATTTTTGTATATGGACATTCTATAATAAATATTCAATTACAAATAAGATTTTGAGTAATTTTATTTGATTATTATGATAATTATGTACGAGGATTTATTCAAAATGAATTTCACACATAATTGATTAAAACGTACATTAGTACTACTAAAATTCTGTTACATAAAGATTTAATATGAATATTTAAATTTCATAAATTAATGAAACATTGTTAAGAAACGATTAAGCCTATTCTGTTCATTTGTAAGTAATTATAGACATTATATAACTTTTACCATAACTTAGAATTGAACATGTGCGAAAATAATTTAATAGCTTAACTTCTGAGTAAATTATACAACAATGGACCATTATACGTAATTACAGTTTATATCTAAAGTTTATATAATAATAACATGTCTACGCTTTGAGCTTGTCAGTGTTAAACTAAGGTATTAGATTAACTAATATCCAAGTTCATTTAATATATAACACAATATTTGGGTTAGTTGAATTTACTACATACCATCACAAGAATTTTTGAGTTATGATTTGGATCGAGGAATTTGCCGAGTTTTGAGACTTTTAGATATTTGCAAAGGCCTTATATTCAACGTAAAAGGTATCTCTTTTATAGATTCTGCGAGAATGCTAATGAGCAAATTTAAAATAATTTTTTCTTGATAATGACAATGCATTACGAACTAATTTTTTAAAGTAGGCCGCTATTATCTATCTGTCTGATTGCTATATGAATTCCTTGTCTAAGAATTAAAAATTTTATTTTCTTCTCAATTCCCATTTAGGTCATTTTTTGCAAAATGTATTTAATTTGGCTATTATTTTCTTCTTGAAAAAAAGTAAATTTTTTTTTGAAGAATAACAATAATAAAACTCGCTCCTGAATTGTAATACTCTGAGATAAGTAATTTTAATTGAGTACATAATTAAGTCCTGAAAATCAGGTTGATGGTGTATGGAAGTACATGGTATGGAATATTAAGAACCATCATACTATCGTATGTTATACATTAATATTAGGCTTACATGTACTTTTAATTAGGTTTTGCAATTTAATATCGTTGTTTAAAGATTAATAAAATAGAAGAGTAAAAATAGAATTGATGAATTTATTTAACATTTTCAGACAACTGTCTTTTCCACACAATCTACAACAATTAATTTTTTATTTGTAGGTTTTCGTTATTTTGATAAGAAAAGTTTTTAAGAATTATATCAAAAATGAGTGGCAAATACTAACTTAAATTTGATTTTTTTAAACTTGAATTTATGCCTGGAAATCTGTAGTCAGTTTGAATAAGGTGAGAAAAATTCTAGAATAATGATTTCTCGAATACATTGTTTCATTGAAACTTCTTCGAAGTTTCCAAAGACCAAGCGCTTTTATCAAAGAAATTGAAAGAAGATATAGTCTTCCATTACAAATGTATGGGAATGCTATTTCGAAGTAAGTAATCTTAAATCAGACGTACTAAATGTAAATCGTAACTTTAATGTAAATCGTAATGTAATGTAAATGTAATCGTAATCGTAATCGTAAATGTAATCGTAATGTAAATGTAAATTGTAATTTTTACTTGGAAAACGTTCACACTTTTTCCCCTAATGAAATTCATGATACTTTCACCGAGAACTCCTGATTAAATAAAATTATTTATTTTTCAGATTATCGAGAAGGAATTATTCTTCTCTATTCTTAAACGATTATACTTGTTCCAGTATTCTTTTACATTCAATATTATCTGGGAATTGCTCCGTGTTCGAGGTGGAAAAACTCGTGATTTTTAGCTAATCGTCATTGCTTAATAGGAATTAAGTGAGGTGAAATATTTTATACGACTTTATATGCACACTTTAGAATCGTAAATGTTTCGAACTACTTCTGCATTGGAGGATTTTTGAATAGAAAAGAACAGATTTAATCTTCGCAAGAGAGATAAAGAATTACCATAAATGTGTGGGTGAAAATCATTTACATTCCTTCAAAGTAAGTTTTAAATATATTTAAGTTCAAATGAAAAATAGTATCCTCCAATGGATAAAATAGGATACTTTCTTATAATATTGCGACGAAAAATACTCTTGCTTATTTTAGAACTGTATGATAATATCGTATATATATTATTATTAGTGATGATAAAGTATGTAAATATAACATACAAAAAAATTAAAAGCATCTTTATTTTTAAATAAATTGTCTCAATAATTATCTGAAAAAAATATTGCGCTATGTGCATTTTAGTTTTTAAAAAAAATTTCGTAGATTTTGAGTCGCTGTTTCAAACTTACAGAAGATAAAAAGCAAAGTTATGCTTCATTCTCTAAGTTTTTAAACATTTTTTTTTCTTCTCTATTGATCTATTTAATTTCTAAAGCATAATAGAAAAAAGGATTTCGTTTTCATAAAATAAAAGGAAAAATGGCACCAATGAATAGAATGTCTGATTTATTTGAAATTCGAAAAATCAAATTTCTCAATAATAAATTCTACTTTTTTACAAAATCTGAGCAACAAAATTGTAAATTTTCACAATATAATCCTCAAAATATGAATAAAATAAGTGAAAATCAATTCCGATTTTTTTTATTTTATATATATATATATATATATATATATATATATATATATATAGTCTGACGAATGTCAAAATCACATGAAAGGAAGAAGAGGTTAGGATATGCAAATGATTAGTATTTCACCGCATTTAGACAATGCAAGAGGGGGAAGTGAATCTGAAGCACTGCATGAAAGAAAAGTTGTACTGAATTTCTCATTCGGAAAGCACCTTGTAGAATTGGTGTTTGATCATAATATCGTGTTATGCCTTGAATAAGAAGGAGAAATGCTTTACAGCATGCGTCGGAATTCGATAGAGACAGTATCGTTGCCTATCGAGAGTGTGGATAATCATTCTGTGATATTGCCCGTCCCACTGGTAGAAATCCAACCACTGTCATGCGAATATGGAATCAATGGGCTGCTGAGGTTCATTCTCAACGGCACGTCGCCCACGTTATAGGTATTAACGTCGACATGGATAAAAATATTAAGCTTCATCTGTCCACAAGATGTTAAAGACCCAAGAGGAATCTTGTTAAATTTTGGAGAGAACCCACCTCGCAAATGCTTCTCTGTCTACGGTAATCAGACGGTAAACGTTCATGGTAAGACTGTAATTTGTATGGATACTGATTAAGAACTCCATGAAGAATGTTGCGTATCGAGGATGGTGGTAAGCCCAAGCGTCTGCCAGCTTCCCGTGCACTGCTAGTCCCTGCAGCGGATTCTGACGCTAATGTTTCCACAACTCGCGCCGAATGTGTCTGCCTTAGATTTGGTCGTCCGGACCTTACAAGATTCTCGAACGACCCAGTTTCCTCAAATCGCTGATGAAGCTTTATGAGGCCTGTTGAAGACCCTATTTCAGTCTTCACATTTTTCTGACGACGGAATTTATGGTGTGCAACAGTCTCTAATTCCTCGTTCATGTAAAACAACTTCACCAACAATGCTTTGTTTTTCTCAATCAGCAACCCTGTTCACTTAGCTGGCATGCGACGGAGAACTGGATCTGGATAAGTGTATCAGTATTTATAATCGCCTGTCTCATTTGCATATTTCCAAATAAGTCGTTTGAACCAGCGCCATTTGTCGGATGTCTTTTGATAAATTTTTTCTTATCTTAAAAAAAAATCACGTGACTTATCGGTGTTAAAGTTGCAAACCGTTTTTTATTTTGTTTAATTTTCCGGATTTTATAAATATTTAAAGTTTTTCGGACTTTTTGCCCACCCTATATATATATATATATATATATATATATATATATTACATACACGATTAGAACTACTGGACAGATTTTAACGAAATTTTGTATGGTGTGTACATAGGGTTGATATAATACAAAAGAATAACGTTTCAACAGTTATAATACACACGCATTACAGTGCGTAACACTCATCGGAGTCGCAAGGTATGAAACAGCAGTTTCAGAGTAGATCAAAAAATGGGTTAATAGGGGTAAGGTCCCCAATTACAGATATATAGGCCTCACAACATGATTTTATGCTGGAAATAAGGGAGTTTATGAGCTCCCTAAGCAATTGGTCCCACTCGTTCAGAAACGCTGTTTTCAGGTCTTGAATGGTTTTCGGAAGGGGCTTGCGAATCGCAATTGCCCTCCCCAGAATGTTCCAGGCATGCTCTATAGGATTGAAGTCTGAAGATCTGGCTGGCCAATATATATACATCTGGTGAATATCCTCACTTTCCTGAAATTCGTCTACTAGCTGAGCTCTATGTGACCTCGCGTTGTCATCCATTAAAAGGAAATCATGAGCAACTGGATCCCTGAAAAGGTGGATATAGGGCTCCAAGACTTCTTCTCTATACCTCTCAAGAATCGCAGTGCATCTTTCAAGGACAGGTAGGTGTGTGCGGCCATCCAAAATGATGTCTGTCCAGACCATCAAACCTCCGCTATCGTAATGGTCGATTTCTCGGACATTGGAGGACAGGTAGTAGGTCCCTGGTTCGCTCTATATGAAAGTACGGCGAAAATCACTAGTTAGGCTGAAATGGTACTCATCAGTGAAGAGAACGGTCTCCCATTGAATCATGCTCCAACATGTATGATCTCTGCTTCATTTTAAGAGGACTCTCCTGTTCGCAGAACTAAGAGGGCACAAACAACAGGTCTGCTTGCAAACAGCCCTCTCTACTTCTGGAAACAGTTACCCTTGTAGCCGCATACAACTCATAAAAGACCTGAGAAGTTGTATCTCTGTCACGCCTTGCTATAATGGACAAATGGCGATCTTCTCTGTCCGTCAAGGCTCTTGGATGACCTTGTCGAGGCTTTATTTCTGTGGATCTGGTATCCTTAAACCGTATCCATAATTTGGACACGACGCTGGGCGTTAAATCGAATTATCTGCAAATCTGGATTTAAGGCTTTCCTGCTTCTAGCCTACTTACAATTTGCCACCTCATTCCATCATCTAAACGTTGGTCGTTACTCAGTTTTACTGCTTGAATATTAATTTAAGCGATTGCTGCAAAAAAACACCTAGAAATTCAGCGAAATGCTCTAGCGAATGGAATGCGGATTTTGGCATTCCTGTTTTTCGACTAATTCTGCCCCTATACATGTATAGGCTTAATACGTATTCGATGTACAAGATTTGCATCTTTGTTTCGAAACAGTATTTTTACATTTCGTTTCATTCTTTTCATGAAATTCTACAAAATATGTAAATTCTCTTAATTTTGGACCCCAATATATATATATATATATATATATATATATATATGCTTCATACAAGTATATAATTTAGCGCAACACAAGTTTCATATTTCACACAAATATTAAATGTATCACAAGTGTCCTATATATAGATATGAATGTTTGCTTGCAAATTGATTCTATTTGATTTATATTGGAGGAGATTAAAATAAACTACCAGTGACTGGAATAAAAATGGAGAAATCCAGACGTGGCAACAATATTTAAATTTTGCTTCATTTCCGTTCAAATGTTACTAAGAATGAAATAAAAATTCATTGTAGAGCCTATTAAGCCTTAAATAATACTTTGACTATCAATTTGCAATAAACATAAGCCTTCCTGTGTGAAAAGCTTATTGTAACGAATGTGTAATTATATAGTATGAAAGGCCATCTGAAGAGTTTGCTTAGGTTTACTCATGACTGTTGAATTTTATAGCCTGAATCAATTTGGCGTGCTAAAAAGCTTATTTCTCAGAAATCGTAATTCAAATTTTTATCCGATTTCCGGTCTTTTTTTTTACAAAGTTCTTTCAGTTATAAATTAAAAATATCTTTATCTAAAATAGAAATTTAAGGCTCTTCATTAATCTAAAGCAAGTATTGTCTTTTTTATGCATGAGGCTTGTTTAAAATATAAATAAAAAAGGCGATTGTTCTGAAATATTTTCGCTTTTTATAAAATGCCCATTACAGACTTTAATGCTCTAAGCTAATTTATTTAAATTTTTACCACAATTGTTCCAACATTTCTTGATTTCTGTTGTATCTCCTATAGTCTTATAATCTTGAAATGTTTTATATTAACACATTTCAAGTTGATATTATGTTTTTGGATATATTCAGAGCATAAAATTTTTTTCTGTTGTTATAGCCGTATTTCCACTTAGCGTTGTTATCGACTCTTCAGAAAGAATTTAAGGTAATATTATCTCCACGCGACAAGGTCAATTTAAAGAATTATTTCAGTCAGATATATTGTACACTCCAGTATTCTTCTGCTTAATTTTATCCATAAAAATGGGATACCCAGGTTTTTTTTTTATCTTATTTTAATTCTTACATTCTTGTAATAAAGGGTATAATTTTTAACTAAACCGTTTGCTTTCTGATAATTAGTACTGCTTTTTAGAATATTCCATTGTATACACTGGGAATGATTTTCATGTAAAACTGTTCTAATTCAAATATATATGGAATATTACGTTTTCTCGTTCTAAAACTGAGGCTTGCCTGACTTAATATATATGTGGAGCTAAAAATTTTTTCGTGATCCTCTTGATTTTGAATAGATTGTTTACTTTAATTCTCTACACAGAGTTTTATTATTTATTTGATTATTTTTGTTTGTATTTAAATTTTTTTATCTTATTTGTTCTTGGGTATAAACTGACTTCCACGATATCCAGGTACGATCAATTAAGATTTTGTCTTCTTCTTTACATTAAATGATCAAAACTTCAGCAAAAACTGTTTACATTTTTTGTGCCAATTGGTCATGTTTGTGAGTTCACTATCAACATTATTTGCATCGAATTTTAATACCACTACTAAAGACTCTTCATGGAGAGGAGTTGATGCATATTAAATCTGTTGAGATTCTGACAAAGTTTTGATGTTTGTTTTGGTTGGTTTTATTAACGTCGTGCTAGAAGCAACACGAGGTTATTGGAGACGGTCCTCGTAATTTTGAACATCGGTCAACTGACGAGGAGAACATCTGAGCTTGCACCCCCTCTCCTAACATCCACACCACGTCAACGGGTGGACTTTGGACCTCGACAGATTTAACGTGCATCAGCCCCTGCTTCACGGCGGCTCTTTAGAGGCATAAAGGCTCAAACCCACAACTCGACGGAAACTCTCGGCCGCGAGTCCGTGACACGATCACTAGACTACCATGGCTACCTAAAATTCTGAAGTTGGGGAGGAAATTTTAAAAGTGGGGTGCTAGATCAAGTGTCATGCTTGTTATTTGATCGGGAGTAGAAGCTCGTGACCTCTAAGTTCGATGTTGATAAGCTCAGTAAGTTAATTTTAATTTTTTTACGCCAGCTTATATTTGAACATTTGTTCAAACGGAAGTTATTGTAATCTCTCACTAACATACTGAAATAGAGGTTCTCCCAGGAGATCGATTAAGTAGCTTCAAGCCCTTGTTAGGAGACTTGTATTTCCTAGGGCAAGTGAGACCTCATAAATGGTCTGGCGTGTCTGTGTTCATTAATAATGTGTCTTATAGTCAGAGAATTCATGACATGACTTCGCTACGGTGTGTCAATAAATAACGCTCTCCATAAATGGAGACTACTCTTTGTGAATACCCAATAGGCACTCACCCTTTATGGGGAAATCATGGGAAAATGCATTGAAACATTCAAAGTCCCACAAAATTCCCCTTTCGTGGTATTCTGAATAGCTGCAATCATCCCTTGTCATGCTGAAATTACTCGTTTTATACGTATAACAGTGGTAATAGATTAGGGTAGAATCGAAGTCTCAATCACTGATAGATGTAACACATAAACTAAAGTAGATGTAACACATTAACTTTAGCCCCAGCAAGGTTCACATTCTTATTTTTTGCTGATTTCTCGAATTATTAATTATTATTGTTTAAAACTGATTAAACTCATTAGATTACGATTTATTTCAACAGTTTCAAAAATACCAACCAATCCTACATCGACCATATTTAAATCAACAAGTTCATTTTAGGTGCCCCTTACTCTGCAACAAAGATCCTGGCTAAAATGCAGCTGCGACCCTTGTGAAAGGCCAGGTTGCTTCTCATGAACTTTGGGATTAAGTTGAAGATCTGACGGTACAGAAATAAGATCTTTTGGGAACCCAAAACATAATTATACCGGTCGTTGTTTCCTTCTTGTAAGTGTTATTTCCTTTCTTGCTCGAAGTGACCAAATCCCAATAGCTGAATAATAATTTCAACTGTCCAAACAACAAAAAAGATTGTGCCTCGTGGTTTTAAAAAAAGTGTACCGAATTTCTTTCGACACAAGAATTCCGAAATGAAAGAGAGAGATATATTAAACGATCGTTCATTAACGTCGCACTTCAAAGCAACACGAGTAGCCGTGGTAACCTGGCGGTCATGGTCGGAGACTCGCGCCAGGAATATTTTTCGTCGAGTCGTGAGTTCGAATCCTGATGCCTCTAAAGACCCGCAATGTAACGGGGTTGATGTACGTTATATCTAATCATGGTCCCAAGTCCTCCCAGTGGCATGGTGTGGAAGTCTTGAGAGGGAGAAATCAGGTGTCATCTTGGTCACTTGACTGAGGCTCAAAATTACGAGGTCCGTTGCTAATAACCCTCGTGTTGCTTTTCAGTGCGACTTCAATAACCAATTACTCACTCACAGAAGCAATAAAAAAGCTAATGGTGACGGAGCTCTTATTTTTGAATCTCGGTGAAGTAACAAGGACGATTCCTGATATCTTCCTTTCCAAATTTTCACACCACCCTAGTTGAAGGACTTGGAGCCTCGACAAATGTAAAGTTATATTGAGAATCATAAATGACATCAGCACCGAACCCACTAATCAACGGAATCACGCCGACCGCGAGTTCACTACCATTACCACTAGGCTACTGAAGTTGAGAAATCTTGTTGTTTCAAGCGCAAAGATACGCTCGAGAGAACGGACACATCTACGGACACCATGAACAATTGCTATGAATTATTCTAATGTACAACTAGCACCTGAAAAAAAATGTTAAATTTGCATACCAAATTGAAGTGTAATAAGCACGGACATTTTATTGTATATATAATATCTATTATCCAAATTAAATTAAGGGAACACAGAACCGTATGAGCATCATTTTAAAAGTAGATACTTACAAAAAAAATTTATTCGCACTATTTGTACACACATAAAATGTATATTTCAGGGAAAAAAAAAAAAAAACATTTCATTTTTTCAAACACAGAATTATTTAGAATTGTAATTTTTTTTTCTTCAAAATATTTCGATATTTTAAAATTCCTCTATAAATTGTAACACTTTTAAACAATGTTTGTCTCAATTTCTTAGAAGCGTTTCTCACAATTTTGTTTAGTTTTATTAACGTCGCACTAGAAGCAACACGAGGGTTATTGGCGACGGACCTCGTAATTTTGAACCATGGTCAAGTGACGAGGACGACACCTGAGCTGGCACGCCCCTCTCCTAACTTCCACACCACGCCAACGGGAGGATTTTGGGCCCCAACAAATTTAATGTACATCAGCCCCGTCCACACGATCGAACTCGCGACTGAACGAAAACCGCTGGCCACGAATCCGAAGCCATGACCACTAGGCTACCGCGGCCCACAATTTTGTGCATGGATGCAGTTGTACTAACGTTTTTTTATAGTTTGTCAATTTTTTTTTTAACCAGAAACTACGAAAAACAGTAAAAAAAACCCCAGCAATGTATAAGTTGTGGATTTTTAAGAAAAATAGTTATTTATTTAAAGCCTTATTCCATGCACAGAATTATCAAACACGTTATGCAAAACAATGAGAAAAAACATTTTATAAGTGAATCAAATGATTTGATACGCTGTTAAAGAAAATTTAAATAACTCATTAAATAATGTAGCTGGTGCTGTAAAATTTTGAACACATATATTGAGAAAAGTCTCACAATTAAAATGAAATAATAAAATATTTTTCGATATTTAGGTCCCGATTAACATTAACTCTACTTCAGGTCCCAAATCTTCCCATTGGTGTGGTGGAAATTTGGAGAGGGAGGTGCTAGCTCAGGAGTCGTCCTCGTCACTTGATCGTGGTTCAAAATTACGAACTCCGTCGCCAATAGTGGTCGCGTTGTTTCATAGTCCGACATTAATTAACAATCCCCTCATGTCGATATTTTCGTCATTTTTAGGATTTTGTACTCCTTAAAAAATAAATCGCTGTAATTGGAAATTTGGTAAACGTTTTGTATAGTGCAACTATACAGCACACACGTCCCATATATCCATTGCACCTTATAAAAAAGGAATTAACTTCTGCTTGATCTGTTTTATTCCAAAGCACGTTCACAGGTAGCATGTGGTCGTATGAGGTGCTCCGTCGTCGGAAAGAACGCCATAATTTATGCAGATTGTTGATATTCTGAATTTGTTAAAGTAAATTTCAAAGTTGTAGGCTCTAATTTATTCAGTAATTAAAAATTCTTTTTTCAGTTTGAGATCATTAGGAATAAAATTTTATCAATGTGTGCAACACTATAAATTATTCAGTGAAATATAAAGCTGTGGAAAATTGTAGAATCTCTCTCTTTCAAGTTCATTCATAAATCAACATATTTAGAAAAAATCAACAGAAAAAAAAATTCCGACATAAATAAAAAAGGGTTAATTTAAAAACTATGATTGTGTTGAATCAATTTTAAGATAATAAAATAAAAAAAAAATTCAATAGTTATGTGATAAAGACAATTAAAGAGCTTTCAAAAATAAACCAAAACGAATTTTTACTTTTAAACTTTATCCTTGTTTGAATTTTCCTATGAAATATCTTATAATAGGATGATTAATGGATAAATTAATGAATGGAAAAGTTAATTATTAATAACAGATAAACAATTTTTTTCTGCTATACTATTGAAGAAAAAAATTACTTGTATGTTAGAAAGAGGGAAAAAAATTCTCTTAGGTTCTGATTTGGTTGTATTATGACTGGCTTTATGTATTTTTGGTTCAAATGATCGTATTACTGTCCTAAAAAAGAGAAAACATAAAGCAAAATTCACACGCAGATACTTACAACGTTTAAAAGATAAATCTAGAAAGGTCACGAGATTTATGATTACTGAGTTGTAGGTTCGAGTCATGTTTTCATGAAATAATTATCGTATGCAAAAAGTAGATTATTACATGATAAACTGAAAAGAGTCATAAAGCCCTTAAGAGCTGTGGTACGAAAGTTGTGAGAGCAGTATACATATAAAAGTGAGATCCTTGTTATATACTGGACCTTGGTCCGAAGTCAGTTAGTTTCTCGTCTTGCTAAATAGCTTTGTTTTACAAAATGAGTCCATCTGTATCCTTATTACGTAAAAATCAAATCAATGAGTATTAGGGGATAGATATATTTTTTTTTTTTTTTTTGCATATCATCAGTCTAAGCAAATTGGTATGCCTTTTTCTTGAGCAGATCTATGGAAATATGTTAAAGAAGTTGATTTCATTTAATTAGATAGCAACTCAGTAGACTATGGGAGGGATTAATTTTATAATGTTAAACTATAATCATTGACAAGAATGCCAATCGAATTCGGGGGGGGGGGGTGTCCCCCCTAATTTCCTCTTCAAGCTCGTGTGGACATTAAAAGCAATTTTGGATTCCAATAATAACTATCTTTTGTTGGAATCGGAAATTCAACCAAAAAAGGAGGGAAAAAACCTACAAAAACCCTCGCTGTAACTGGTCAGCCACAAATTATATTGGCATGAGGCAAGCGATCGCAAATTTATTCAGTTGTGACTGCTGTATAATGACCTATAAAATAATCATTTTGTAAAAAGACCATGAAAATTAATTCGCTCTAAGCTAATTTAGATGAATATATTTTATTGAAATTTCAGGTGTGAAGAAAAAATGAAATATTCGATAAATTCTTGAATCACAATATCGATAGAAAAATAAAAATAATTTGATAAGAAAGAAAAACTCGAGATTTCATATAATACTACAAGAAGGATATTTTAAAATGCCTTTTTATTCAGAAAAATTCCTTTTTTTTTTAGAAAATTAGAAATATTCCTTTCTTTCTTTTTTTTCTTTTCTTTTTCTTTTTTTTTTTTTAATAAAAGTTTTCATAATTATTTTCTCTTAGTGGGCTCCAGAACTAACAAGAGAGTTCAAAATTTTAATATAAGTTCGTTTCCCCCTTCAGTTCCGATTTGTATTAAGTGTAGTTTTGCACTTGATCAAGAGATGGCGCTTGCATAACTCTTCATTGTTTGGAGAATTGTTTTCGGATCTTTAGTTTCTAAATTGAGAGTTCTTGTTGAGCTCGCGCGCTTCGGAAGTTTTCCACCATTGGTGCACTTTTGTTTCGCGAATTCGAACAGATTTTTTTCCCTCTAAAGAAATAGTTTGCTTAAAACAGGTTAGTAAAGATTTTTTTTTTTCACATCAAATTTAAATTATTTTTTTAAGAATTATTTTTATTTGTCGCTAAATTTTTATATTTTATTTTAGAAACATTTTATTCAATCTTGTAAATTGTAAATATTAATAAGTTATTAAAATCAAATTAATAAATCAATTTTTTTTTGTTCCTCTTTTATTGTATTGAAAATGAAATGTTCTCTTGAATTGAAAAATTAAGAATTTATAAGTTCCTTTGTCATCTAATCTGGTATCACTTAGAAAACTTTTTTAAAATAAAATGTTTAATAATTTGTTTCAATTTTTGAAGAAACGGGCAATGTTTGGAGATATTTACTGGAAAATAAATCAAATACAATAGCTTTTTTGTGGCAATTTCTTCACCGAGAAATTTAAATATTGACTCAGTAAAAATGTTACTTTCTTATTCGAAAAAGAAAAAAAGCATGCATTTAAGTAAACTTTGTTTCTCAATATGTAATCCGAATTCATTATTTTACTAATTTTAAATTATTTCCAGATATATATTTGTAATTGAAAGTCTTAGAATGTGTAGCAATTTGTTTCTAAATTGCAAAAAAATAATATATTGTGTATGTTGTGTATATTTTTTGTATATTTGATTTTGTATCAACTTTATAATTGGATCTCTAAACATAAAAATTGAATTTTACTTTGGTTATGGAAGATGTTTTTTATACTACTCTAATCTAGAAAATCATGTACTGTTATTTAGTCTGATGGGAGTTGTCTTTTTTTTTTTTTTAAATGGTTTCCATTATATATTTCATTGATTTGTTGAATCTGATTTCAGGAAAAATACCAAGGAATTTAGAGCATGAAAAATATCAAGGAATTTATAAATTCGTTTAATTTGATTTGATTTCGTTTCGACTTATATTTCTTTAGAATAGTTCAATTTTAAATTCTTTCGTGTGATAAGAATTTTATTTAAAAGTAAAGATTCAACAAATTAAAAAAAAGTGAAAATATCTTTCCTTTGAAGCAAAACTCATTATTTTAGGAAGAATAATCTCTTTTACTATTTGGAGATTTTTTTAAAATACAAATAACTGAACATTATGAATAATAATGATAAAAATTACTCAATTTTTGATATAATTTGGATTTTTATTTCTCTTTAGAATTGTTCCGTTTTTAGCTATTTAGTACAGTAAGATTTTTATTTGACTGTCAGGATTTGACAAATTAATGAAGTAAAAATATTATTTCCTTTGAAACAAGTCTTATTATTTTAGGGAGAATAATTTTTTTTATTGTTTGGAAATTTTTTATAATGTAAATAATTAGAATTTTATGATTATAATAATAATTTAATTTGTTTTGATATAATTTGGAGGAACGGGTATATTTCTCATTAAAACAATTCCGTTTTAAGTTATTTAGTACAGTATGAATTTTACCAGTCAGTAAAGATTCAGCAATTTAATACAGTAAAATTATTTTTTCTATGAAATAAAATCCATTATTTTAGGAAGAAAGATATCTTTTATTGGTTGAAATTTTTCTTATGATGCAAATAATCCAAAATTTGTTAAAATTGTTATAAAAAAGTTTAATTATCACTGAATTTTTAATTGTGTTAAAGCAATCAATCAACACACACACACAGATATATATATATATATATATATATATATATATATATATATATAGGAATGGTTATTTTAATTAAAAAATCAGTGATCATATAAAATAAATTATAATTATTTTTTATTATTAATTTTTTATAAATAAGATAACCTCTTTAAATACCATGATACAGATCAAAAATCAAGTATAAAATTTGAAAAAAATCTTTTATTTTCAAGCAAAAATTTTAGTTATTGTGAACACAAATAAAAACTGATAAAATACCAATCAGTTAAATGCCTTAAAATGTTAAAAAAATTTTTTTTTTAAAAGGGCTGCAGAAAAAAATATTTTGATCTTTCCTATATATTTATTTCTATCTTAGAATCCACAATATTTTAGCAATATGTTAGTTGGTAATGCTTTTAACAATTAATTTAACAGCTATTTTTGAAAATAATGTATGACTGTAATGTGAAGTTCCTTTTTATAGTTCTTCGTGTGATATTTTGCTCTTCCATGATTTAAAAAAAAATTAAAAATTAAATTTTTAAACAGTTCGTGTAAAAAATTAAACAACGATAAATTAAAGTTAAATATCAGTTGATAATAGCAAATAAATAAATAAATAAGTTAAATTAACTACAGTATTATTTCTAATTATAATATGTCGTATATGATTTGCAATGTATTGTTGATGGAAAAAAATGTTCGTTTTAATCAACACTTAAATTCAAAAGTACAGAGGGGCTACGAGCTAGATGACAATGACGCGACCGCGGTAGTTGCAGGGTCGCGAGCTCGCGCACGACGTTACAACAGCCGTGTCGTGGGCTGGAATCTCGATTTCACACAAGACTCGTAATGTAGCGGAGCTGATGCTAGGCAAATTTGTCGGGGCTCAAAATCCTAGAGATGGAGTGGTGTGGAAGTTCGGAGAATGAGGTGTCGTTCGTGTCACTTGACTGTAGTTCAAAATTAAAACGTCCATTCCAATAATCCTCATGTTATTTCTTTGTAAAAATAACCAGTCAGATGAGGAGGACACTTATTTAACATTAAGCGTAAAATTACATAAAAGAAAGAATCACATAACGCTAGAGCGAGCATCACGTACATTTGCGTTTTCATATGACTGCGGCGTACAACGCACTCATCTCAGTCCCTGTCTTACTATTCTATTTTACGTAAAACCACTAAAAAAGTGACAATGCACTTTGTAAACGGTGCTCTGAGTAATGCATTTGTAGTGTATAACTCAGCAAAGAGCACGAAAGTAAATTGTATAGTTCTTCTACATGAAACAGACGTCATTGGCTCATAGATCAAATACTTGAAGGCGCTGAAAACATACAATATCTCGGACCAACCACGTCGAAAGCTACGAAACGGGCACTAAGATATGATCCTCCTAAAAGATTATGTATGGAAATTGAGGAAGCAAGTGTTGAGAAAATCGCGGGCAAAGAAAAGAAAGAAAAAAATTTGCGAAGGCAATTTCTTGTATGTGCAGCAAAAACACTGTGCAGTGAGACATTTACAAATGTAAATTCTGCGGTGTATCCCTTCACAGGTGTACATATATTTCACCCGGTATTATACATGAAATATATTTAAAAAATTCTAGCTAGTTTCTAAGTGATAGTGTTGAAAAATTAATTGTGAGAATAAATTTTTACTAACCACCTAAGGAGTTATTATTTTAGGAGGATAACTTTTGGAGTACCAGATCACTTTTCAATTTGTTTACCTTTTGCTTCAATTTTTTAATTGCATTTAGCTTAAATACATTCGGTTTCATAATTTATCATTTCCTATTATTTTAATATCGGAAAAGGTTACTATTCTCCATTTCTCTATGTATCATCTTTAATTTTTATGAGTAATTTAATAATAATCATAAAAAAAGCGCACCTTGGGTGGCTAAAATCTATTCCTTGTAAAACTTAGCATAGAATTTTTTTTTATTTATTTATTTTGCAATTCTTTTGATTTTGATTACGATTGTAGCCTTCCAACGTAATATTGCGTATATATAACAGTATAATTTTCAAAACATTAGTGAATAACTAATGATGATTCATTTCGGAGTAGGATGATAGGAATCACTTTTTTTTATTATTTTTTAAGTAATCATTAACTTGTCTCTCTTTTTTTGAAAAATTGTTCGCTCCAATATTATGTTCATACAGCGATACCTTCTCTTACAAAATGTTAATCTGATATTTATCTATCAAATTTTCCTTTCTGATTTTTCTTACGAGTATACTCAGTACGATCGTCTTGGTCGGATTCCGGACTTGAAATTTCAACCCACTGAAGCTTGCGCCACTCTCTTTCTTTCTCTCTACCATTATCTTTTGAAATAGTTTATTCAATGATGAACAGTTAATAACTAGCGTAAAAATTTTCATATTGTTTTTAAAAAAATTTCTCTGCCGGGATTTTGCAGTAATATTTGTTAAACTGTTATAAGTTTGCAGTAAGTATATTTTACACTAGCTATGTAGTAACATTTGAAACTGAAATGTGTCTGCATTCTAATATTCTTGAAGTTAAGTTCTTATAGGAATGTTCCAATATTTACCCCTACAGTTGTAATGATAAATCTCACCATTATGCTCCTGTAATGAGGATGTTCATAATCAAGTAATTATTGAAACTCATCCATCGGAAATATTTGTGCGAAATATTACTTTCCAAGATTCATCCTCTGGTTATTACTTTCAGCCCTTTTCATCATGTTTTGATGAAAATGGTAATGAGTTTCTTAATTACGTATCACTCATCTTTTCCGTTTACGAATCTCATTCAATATCACTCACATTTCTCTCTCGAGTTTTAACGATTTCGGCGTTAAATTGTGACATCCATGGTGAAATAAATGCTTTTTAGTTGAAGTAAAAACAAGCAAAAAAATCGGTTATAAACGTCTTTTTGATGTAAAAAGTAATTATTTTTAAGTTAGCATTACAGAGGTTTTAAAATACTGAATTTTATTATGCTGTTTGCATCATTTTAATTGCTTTAAGGGTGGTTTTTTGTTGATGTTTTAACATTCTCATTCAATTTTCTTGTTAAAGTTATTAGTTAAAATCGTAAAGTTATCTACTCTATCAGCCGTATAACTATATGCGTATCTCAATAATTTAAAATAATTATAAAAAAAAAAAGAACATGGTAACGAAAACCAGCATAAAATTATCTCATTTTCGTTAAAAATGCGAAAAATAAAAGTTCTATAATATGCCGATGTTGCTATAACCTCCATCTTAATATTTTTCGAAGGGGCTTTACTCAAGCATTTTTTTAAATGCTCCGATTGTAATGGTTGTGAAAATAAATGGATGTACTGCATTGCTATTCATAACAAATTACTTATGAAATAATTTTTGTAATATTTAGATGATATTTATACACATAAAAGATAGTGCTTGCTGTGTGTTACATTTGATGTGCTAGGGGGGAGTCATTGATGAAATGCTAATTTCCCTTTGAATGGTTGTTTACTATAATATCCGTGGACGTCACCGTGAATGTTTATTTACAATTCTCTCTTTCTTCCTCCCATCTTGAAATTTCTGTGAGAAATGAATTTGACGTATATTTTAAAAGCCAGGTGACACAATATTTTCTGTTGATTGGCTAGAGTTAAAACAATAATTTAAGCTATTGGCCCTCGGGCACCCCAGCTATGAGGAAAATAATATCTGCAATGATAAAAGATGTATCAAAGTTTAAAGTCAAAGCTTATGTGCCTCAAAAGTGTTCTATTGCCTTTCTCATTGGATACAACAGGGTTTTATTCGTCTTCTTTATTAAAATACGAATTTTCCACAATCGAATTTTACTATAAACGAAACTGCTTTTGAAAAAATAAAGTTTTGGTTACAGTTTTATTCCACACTTCTCTTTCAAGTTTTCCACTGCCGTAACAACCTAAGAACTTTTCAGTTTGGAGGGGGGGGGTACATTGCTATCTCAATCAGGTGTCATCCTCTTCACTTGACCGAGGTTCAAAATTACGAGGTCCGTCGCCAGTAGTTATGTGTTGATTTTTAGTACGACTTTAATAAAACAATCAATCATTCTAAGAACTTTTCAACTGTTTCAATTCAACGGATTAATTTACAAGGTTCCTATTTAATAAAAATTTAATTTACTTTCTCATCATAATATAAAAAGTAATTACAATAACTTAGAAAACTTTCCAGAGTTAAAAGTCAAGTTGCTATCAAAATTTAGTAGGTTCAGAGCACTAAATTCCCGGGTAAAGAACTTCTCCACTATTCAATTCAAGTCGAATTACATTACACATTACTATTCAAGTCGAATTACATCTGGTAATAGCGGTAACAAATTCAATATTATTTTTTACTTCTAACTAGATCATATTCTCTCAATGGACTTCAGTGGGGAAGGAGGAGATTTTGGAAAGGGAAATCTACGAGGAAACCTACGAGATCCAGTGGGAAAAATTAACTGATACAGAATTTTTAAGAGCTTCGGTATACCGTTAGCTCCGCAGATATTATCTATTAACATTCTTAAAACAGAGAAAAACACCGTTCCAGAACATTAAAGAATTTTCCGAATTTTTACAACAGATATGATATTGTTCAAAAGCAGTAAATAAGATCACAAGCACAAAAATCTGAATTTAAAAAAAATGTATTCTGTTATCCAACAGTTAATGGGTTGAAATTTACGTCGCGTCCCAAATTGAATGAAAGTTTACACACACACAGACATACACACGCACACTCCCTCCCCACACACTTTCGAAGGTGGTTCAGATATGATGCTTCGTGAAACGTAATAATTTGGCTGAATACTCAAATATTCGTGGAATTGAAACTCTTTACACCACCAATGATTGTCGGATGGAATAATAGAAAGGGTTGCACATTAAGTCTAACTCGCTGTCAAATTCATCAAAGATGTAAAAGTCTGGTAAAAGTTATATCAGCTAGACCATAACGGAAACTCATTAAACGACTCAAGAGTGACACGAATTTAACTTAACCGAGTTGAAAATGAAGTAAGAGTGGAATGAAATATTGAGAGTCACATTAATTTCTGCTTCGCTACTCTTAACTGATTTTGAACTTGGACCACGAATACCGTGTTTTATTCCTCCCGCTCCATTTAATAGTTCAAGGACGCGTTCTTTTGGTCATGTTCTGAATCAATCTCTATATAGAGCCTTATGGAAAAATTATCTGGCTTTTCTTTCGGAAAAATCTTTCAACAAGCTGAGGTAATTTCTTCCTTGAGGGTTTTTCAAATGAATCATTTTTATGATGCAAAAAAAAAAAAAAAAACCCAGATGGATTCACACAATTAGCTCTTTGATGTAAAATTATTGTTGAAATACATTTGAATCGGAGATTTGTTGAATTCAGTTGATTGAATGACTACCCATCTTTCTTGTTTGGTGGAGTTGGGATTCGAACCCATAGCTGGACTCGGAATGTCCAAGTTTCGTCACCATGTGCATTACACTATTAGGACCCCATTCTTTCCCCAACGGATGGGGGGGGGGAAATGCAAATATAGATCAACTATCGCGAGAGCGCCTTCGGCTACAACCAAGTCGCATGGTATCCAATTTTCTCCACAATTTCATTTTAGGTAAACATGGAATATGATATCATTTTAATGAGTTCCCACAGTATGCTGCTTTTTTCTTATGCTTACGAAAATCGTAAAAACAAAAATTCCTTTTTATGTACAAGATTTAAAAAGAAAAAAATTAAAAAAAAAAGTTTTGTGCAAACAGAACAGATTTAATCACCCAAGATGCACTTTTTTATAATTACTATTTAATTACTCAATTAAATGCAAGAATTAAAGTAAAAGATGAAATATCGAAAAATGAACAACGGTAAACTTTTCCGATATTAAAATTAAAGGAAACGATAAATTATTAAATTGAATATTATATAAGCGAAATGTAATTAAAATTAAAGCAAGTGGTAAATTATTAAATTGAATGTATTTGTTAAATGTAGTTAAAATTGAAGCAAATAATAATAATTGAAAAGTGATCTGATACGCCAAAAGTGATCCACCTGAAACAATAGCCCCTTAGGTGGCTAATTAATTTAATTATATTCATAAAAATATTTTAGTTCATTAAAAATTAACCTAAATATTTTGATTAAAATCAACAGTTTTATATTATTAAATTACTTGGTTTATTAAAAATC
>BMAW01095842.1:312614-345902 GCA_019974015.1 Nephila pilipes
AAAATCAACAGTTTTATATTATTAAATTACTTGGTTTATTAAAAATCAACAGTATTATATTATCAAATTACTTGGTTTATTAAAAATTAACAGTTTTATATTATTAAATTACTTGGTTTATTAAAAATTAACAGTTTTATAATTTTATTTCTTTTCTCCATTTTTCAATTTGAAATTATCTCAGGTATTGAGAAGGCGAAGCCAGGTCTCTTTTTTTGTCGCGGTCGATTAGTATGGGAATTCTTTTTTTTTTCAGCGTGTTTCTATTTTTTATTCACTAAAGAAGCATCACTGCTAGTGTTGCTTTGTGGTTCCAAATTCACACAATAGTTAACAAATAATAAAGTGAGACGATTCTATTAAATTGGCATAAAAATACTATATTTGAGATAATATTTAATGGCTGCCACTTAGTAGGACTATTGCTCGGTTGGCTCTCGTATCGATGGACGTAACAATTGGTAAATTCTGAATTAGAAACCTATTAATTTCATTAACTCTTAAATGTTATCATGATTTTTGAGAATCGGTATTTCATGAAACAAACATTTGGAAAAAATACACTCTATAACAAAAAAAGCACCATTGTAATCTGGCTCAACAGTGCGCAGACGTGAGTGGCGGGTGGCGTTGGTACGAGCGTAGATTTCGCTCTATCAGCCGTCTGCGAATGGTCATGGTGGACACTCGTGTGCGGGTCTGATGGTTGATAACGATGAATCAAGTACTGTGCAGCTGATCTGACAATCACTCTGTCCTCCCTATCTGCTGTGGCCCTCGGTCGACCGCTACTATTATGACGCTAAAATGTGCCATTGTCCACTCATTCTTGCCTACATCTTCTAATCGCCGCATCGCTTCCACCCATACGACGAGCGAATCTCCGATTTGCCCAACCTGCCTCTTTCAATCCATTGGTACGACCTCTTTCAAACTCGATAGCTGCTGGTAATGAGCTCGAATCCTGCGGCGAAGCATTTTTTCAGTCGTTGAAAGGTATCCTCAATCGCAATGCTACAGAACATTTGACCATCAGATTGGGAATCGCTTCTTATGTACACCTGCTGAGTGCGCAGCTCCGATGCCTGAAGCTCCCGTTATTCATCCATCGGACACCAAATTTTAATCATTTGCATGTTCGGTCCAAATATCTTTTCATGCGAAATTTCATTACAATCGGGCAACTCCTTCTTGGTGCGTCGTTTTTTTTGTTGTTTGTTTGTTATAGAGTGTAGTTCAGGTTTAGTGAAAAAATAGTTTTTATTTAAAAATATGGGGAAAGTATTTATAAAAGCAATTAATCAATCAAGGAATGAATGATTTATCGGTAGCTTATACATCAATACTACATAGTGTGGCTTTGTCTTATTAATAATGATAAAACGAAAGGCATTTTTTTTTTTGCGATCTCTCTCTTCATGTTTTCATGTTCATCAGTATTTTAAGGTTTCTTTATTTATCACGGAATAATCTATCTTCTCCTTATATTTACTTTTTACATTGTAAATTTCTTTATGTGCACCAAAGGATTTCTGTATTGAAAGATTTGTCAGGTGAGATTGCTATGATTTAGAATTTTCTTCTTTTTTCAAGAGTTTTAAAGTGAAATATTATTGCAAGATTGTCGTGTCATACAAACGCTGGCAATTGTTAGCTTTTGTTTGAATGAATTGATAGCAGTTGAGCAAATATTTGCCTTCGATTTATTCCGATGAAGAGAGTAAACAGCTTTCCTTCTAATATAACATGAAAATAAACAACAGAAAAGAAAATTTGCCTAACTTTGCCGTAGTAAATATCGAGTAAACTTATTTATTTTACGATTTCTTTCCCTCATTAGATTTGTAATCGTTATTTAACATGCAGTAGAATCCATTTCAGTTGTTGTTTTAAACTACATCATTTGACAGGGGTTCAAAATAACAAGAGCTGTTGCCAATTGTGTCATTCTGGAATGAGGTTTGGCTTATTGTGTCAATCTGGAATGATTTCTTACCCATTATGTCATTTATTACTAAGAAATAATCGAGATATCTGGATAAAATTAATTTCGCGTATTAATTGATCCTTGTGTATATAATATTTCAAATTAGTTATTAATGCGGTTTTGGTTGGTATCAAGAAGCGTTGGATCGTTACCCGCAGTATAGAGAAGGTAGAGTTCGAGATCTGGCGAATTCTACAATAACTCTCTACCTTCGAAAGTGCAAGAAACACTAGGAGAAATGTATTACTCTAAATTGTGAATATGTGGAAAAATCTTAGCAAATAAAAATTAAATTCCAGTCTGTTATTTTTAGTAACAATTTCAACTGTACGGGTACCCAGAGATAATAATCTTACTTGAAGCTGTAGCTCTCCGAGCAAATCAACATTATTAGTTGTAATTCACAACATTATATACATAAAGATAATTAATATGCAGAATAAGTTTTATCCAGGTATTTTGGATATATTTTATTATAATTAAAACTTTACATTGCCCTCTCGAAAAATACAAGAATATATATATATATATATATATATATATATATAGCTTTAAAAAAAACCACCTACTTACACATAGAATACCAGCATTTCTAAATATAAAACAATATATCTTCTAGATAAAAAAGATGAGATAAAAAAATTACTTTTTTTCCTTCTTTGCGAAATACTTCGCAAATATGTATGGTTTCGCATTTAGATTGTCTTATGACAAAGATAGTTTTATAGAATGATTAAATGAACTATTTAATTTTGTAAAATTTTATCAGTCATTCTAGATTCTGTACCGCTGAAAAGAGATATTAGGACTAATATGGAGTCTTTGTATAAATGTTTATTTTCTATATGAAGTGGGTTGTATGATTAATGAACTTGTTCTTTTCGATTTCTTTGGGTGAAATATGCAGGACGATTCGAATCAGTATGCTGTGTAAAATGGAATTACAGATGCTTAGTTAAACACGTGATGCCCATTTTAAAAGTAATTTTCCTATGCACACATACAGAGAAATCTACTGTCAAATTTAAATGAATTTTCTTACAGAATGCAGAAATCATTGGTATTTTAAGGTAGTAGTTAGATTTGAGGAAATGGCCCTGTACTTTTTCTATTCAAAATGCATTCGGGACAAGGAGTTATTTTCTGTAAGAGATAAATTTATCAAAATGTTATAATGTAAAGTAATTTATTTTGCTTAGCTACAAAATTACATTTTTCATCGTTTTATTCAAAATTTAAAAAAAATGCTTTAAAAGTAAATGAACAAAAACTGGCCGAGAGCAGTTTAATTTATATCACAAAATCTAAGCATAAACTCTAAGTTGCGATAAATATTTCAACTTTTTAATGATATAATCACCAAAAAAAAAAATGTTTGCTCAAATTTTTCGCTTCTTAATTACATCAAATGTATAGCATACGGCTTATAAATGGTTTGAAACAGGTTGAAAAGGAGACGTAAAAGCAATCTCTTGGTTATCATGGTAACGCATAGAAATGTTAAAGCAAACGAACAAATTAAAATACTAATTTTTATTTAAATAAATGGTTTATAAGACAATTTTCTGAATTTATGTGAAAGATTTTAATCTTGTTTTCACATTGTCAGAATAACGCCTTTAGAAAAGATTATATATAAATTTTATTACTTTAATATTAATTCAAATAAACTTTCCTTGTTATATTCAAGATGGAATTTTTGATTTAAATGTGTTTCACAAAAATTGGAATAAATATTTGTTTGAATCGTTTTCTATATATATATATATATATATATAACATGGAAAGACTTCGTATAATAACGTGAAAACAACTCGTTTTGAAAAATGTTTGAATTGGTTTTCAAAGGGTTTTTTTTTTTTTTTTTTTTTTACAAATTGCATTTGCTCTCTGCAGCAAATTCGAATAAAAGAAATTAATGAACTGCGAAATCTTGTAATGGAAACATAAAAATAAAATTAACGAATATTTTATCTAATTCCAATTCCGCATACAAAAGAAATTAATTATTTCATAAAATGTATTTTGTCTTCTTGAAGACCTTAGCTTATGCATTTCTTTCCTAGCACAAAAGTATTACAGATCTGATCAATGTTAGTGATTACGGTCATCATCTTAGCACAGAGGGTTTTCAAATTGCTGGTTTGAATCCAGATTCCCCTAAATATTTATTTTATGGAATTATGGTGGCTTCTTTAAATTAAACAGAACAGAACCTCAGAATTTTTCCTAAAGTGGTCTGTGAATGTCAAGAGAGAGATATACCTGCTGAAACGTTGACTTGAACATGATTTAAAATTAGGAGATATGATATTAATAACTTTCATGAATCAAATCACAGATCTGATTTTAAATTTATTTTAGAATATTTATATTGTTATATGAAACATATTAACATTCTCGATAAAAAAAATAATTTAAAATTAAATACAAAAACACTGTAATTAGTTTGACCGATTTACAATTTTTATACAAAGTATATGTTTCTTTTACAAATTTTCTTTTTAAATATATATATATATATATATATATGCATATTTTAAAGTCATTAGTATAAAATAACTCGATAAATAAATTTTCTTTCATAAACGCAGCAACATTTTAAATAATGTGATAAAAATATAGCATCTATGGTTGTTCATTCTCTTGTAGTGTAGTAATAAAGATTTGTACTTTCTAAATATTAGATTTAACTCATAACTTTTCTAAATTCCTTGGAATCATCCGTTTTCATGTACTAATTAAAAATACCTGCAATGGTTTTTCCTTACATTAATCACATAAAAGTCAACAGAAACGAGGGAAAAATCTTTTCTGAATTGACTTATTTTTAAATTTGTTAGAAAAATTGAACAACTTTATTAAGAAAAATAACATTTAAATTTAAAAAATTGGAAGTGGTCCAAGACATTGCAGACCCCAACTCTCCGAAAACAATACCAATAAACTTCAAGGGTAAAAATTTTCAATGGTTGCAATTTTACTTATCGATGTTTACTCTTATGAAATTAAAATGTTTTCAGATTGATAAAAATGCAACTTTTTGATTGAAAATATTATGAACATATCTTGAGCAAAATGTATCTTCAGTTTCAATTCGACAGTCAAATTAAAATAAGTAATTCGCTGCACTGTATTTTGTGGAGAATTTTGAATCAATTTTTTGTAATGAAATTATTTTGCAAATTTCCAGAATTTAGTTTTGAATGTAAAAAATAACCATAGATAATTATCATTGCTAAGAAACATACCGTAGCGTCTATCTTTTTTACACGAAACTATTTCATACTAGACTTCTATTTTCTATATAGTTAAATTTTTTTTTTTCGAATGTCTGTCGGAACAGCACCTAGTTCGACTCAAGATGTAAGTTATCAGCTGTCACTCCAAATCCAACGCAAATTCTCCAAAAAACTTCACTTGAAATTCTTGGTTCAATATTGGAAAGGATAACCTGATGGACAGATTGACGTTATATTGAAAAATACATTCAGAGGGGCTTCTAAAATTGCACTTTTATTAGCTGAAGAGTACATGTGAAAGTTTGCACTGGGCTGTTCAATTAACAAGCTGTGTATAAATCGAATTAAATATTTATAGATTGAATAAAACTCTTATGCGTCATTTTTATTGCTTCAAAAAATAAATATTTATTCTTTAAAAGTGAAAATTACCGCTATAGGAAACCTTAGGTTACTAATTCTGAGTTAATTAATCTACATAATTTTTGTGTGACTTAACTTTCATATTTCTATTTTTTTTTCATATTTATTGAGCATCGTCAATACTAATATAGCAAACCCCTAAGAGACTTACTTTCTATAGGTGAGTATGTAATCAAGACTCCTAGGTACCTTAGTAATCTTTGTCTTCCCTATGGGGTTTATTGTCGTTTGATAAACTCGGGTCACGCTCTCCCGGGATACTGTAGCAATCCTTCTAGATTTTCGATCTTACTTTTTGACAATCAATTTTTACCTTTTCTTCTCATCTAGATTACAGATACACATGTTTGACGCAGCATAACAGGATTAGTCTTTACTCTCAAAACTTTCTGGGTAATAAAGACTAATTTAATAAAATTATTCTTTTTAAAACATAACTTTCCTTTCGAGAATTATTCAGTAAAAATACATCATTTGGAGAATTATATGTAACGCTTTTAAGCCAAATGGTATTAAAAGAAAAATTGAGTTCGTCGAAATTATATTAAAATTATATTTTTATTAATCTTTTAAGAAACGACATCAGAACAAATGTATTTAGCTTTGAATTGCTTATACAATACCTATGTAGTAGCCGTGGTAGTCTAGTGGTCATGGTCGCGGACTCATGATCGGTGTTGTTTTCGTCCAGTTTTGAATTCGAATCCTGATGCCATGAAAGACACACCGAGTAGTAGAGATGATGCATGTTATATCTCGTCGTCGTCTTCGGCACCAAGTCCTCCCGCTGACGTGGTGCCGAAGCTGGAGAGGGAAGCGCTGTCGTCCTCGTTACTTTACCGGATCAAGTTTTGATCGTCACAAAATTACGATGTCCATCGCCAATAGCTCTCGCGTTGTTTCTCAGTGCGACGTTAATAAACAATCACATCACAATATCAATGCAAAACTGTGCAGTTTAAGTTTTGGAAATCGCATTTTAAGTGATAAATTAAAGCTTTTTGATGTATTTTTTGGAGTTCATACAATTCAAAACTAAGAAACATCTTATTTCTAAAACTCCTTATCTCTATTTCGGCATTTCAACAGCTTTGTTAACACATGTGTGTACTGGTTTTTTAAAAAAATTATCTTTAATGCATTTTAAAGATAAAGTTTCTATAGATAAAACTGATATGAATGTTAATGGTTCAAAGTAAATTAAATTATGATGTATATGGATTAAGGAATTATCGTAATTAAACATATTCAATTAATTTTTAAAAAAGAATTTTTCATCATCGGTATCAATTTTTTTCCTGCTTCTAATTATTCATCATAAAATCAGACTAAAATTCAAACTTAGTGAACTTCTGCTGAAACATTATGAGTTATGGGTGCTTAAAGAATGGGTCGTTTAATGTTAAATAAGAATCTCAAACATTAAAAGATAAAAAAAAAAATCTGCTAGACGTATGTTTAAACTTCTTACTTTAAACGATAGTTGATATATTTTTTAATTGTAAAAGTATAAACAATTGGGAAGGATAATATAATTATGAAGAATATAAATTATTAAACACAATTTTAAAAAATGTGAATCCTAAAGCATACACAAATTTTTCGTATTTGGATTCCCTTCGGTAATAAAACCTTAAGACCAAACATTTCTTGCAATTCCCTCAATTAATTAAGGAAATATTCAATATTGAAATTATGATCGCAATGTTAAGAAAAAGGAGGAAAACATTAGGAATAATTTTCGAAGTAGTAATCTGGTATATAGCTCCTTAACAGTTTTTAATAAAGACATCTAAAATTGTTGATAGAATTCGAAGGAAATGTGGAACATGAGTTACTTACACCATTTTGTACCTGATTCTGTCCCCTCCCCCCCAAAAAAAACCTTGTCCATAAAGGAAATATTGTTTTCAGAACCATGCTTAGATTCAGTTATCATTAAGATTTATCCATTTCCCTCAAAGCTTAGATCTCTTTGTGTCATCACTTGATTCCATTTGGACAACATTAATTTTGTCCAGAAGCGAAAAAAAAAATTAGGAGGAAGCCATTGTTTTACGATTGTATGTGGCGAAGACCATCGAATCGTCTGCTAGACTACAGAATACGCATATTTTGCATTTATACACTTTTCCAAACAAGAGTTTTTACATTTTTTATTTTATTTCGAGAAAGTTAAAGATGATAAATATAATTTCTAATTTCTTACTTCGAAGCATTCAAAATCAAAAACAATGCGGGACTAACTTGTATATGGTCCAGCTGTAAAGAGATAAATTACGATTCAATACGAATTTCGTATACGTTTTATTTTTTTCTGATTATGTATTTTTCAATCGAATTAGTCAAGCCAATGACGAATGTTTTTCTTTATTTCATGGATATTGCAGTTAAACATTTTTATGGCGCTGTTTTTTTTTAATGTATGGAATGATTTTTTTTAATTAAAATATGCAATGTAAATATTGAGATCACACATGAGTAAATCATAATTAAATTTCAGATTTCATTAAATCTTAGATTATAGAAAATTTTCATCCAGTAATTTATGATTTTTTACAGTAAGTTCAGTATGTGAATTTATAGAGCCAGAGTTTGCATTAGTTTCGGTGTCAGAAAGCTATTAGCTCCAGTACAAGAAAGAGCTGGCTACATAAATTAGTCAATCATTGGTAGAAAAATAGAGTGAAATTATCTGGAGTGAAAAAAAAATAATTTTCACATTACTATTAACAAGTTGTATTCGGCGAAACATCAGGACAATTTAATAGCATTATAAAACAAAATTTTTCTTTGAATTACAGCTATATAGGAGGGAATTTAATTAGAAAATATAATTTCAGTCATATCTAATACAATAATATTCAAGTTGATATCAAATGGGAAAGCTAAAGTAAAGACATAATCCTCTATTTACAATAGCCTTCGAGTTATCTTAGTTCAAAAAATTAATAAAACTAAAACCTTACTCCTCTATTCCCAATTTTCCGCTGAACTTCCAAAATATGCCAGGTGTTTCATATGCAATTTCTGAAGTTCTTTTGAATCAGAACATTTTCTTTTTCAAAAAAAAAATAAAAATAAATAAAGCAATACCCAACTTCATATCATTATCGAAGCTCCCATTTTTTAAGACTTATAAATCAATAGAATTAAATTTTTCCTGATATGCCTTTTATGTTAAATAAACGTGATCAGGAACAAATTTTAGTTTTTTATTAAGCATGCATTTCGGTACATTTAAAAATGCTAGATATATATATTAGGAAAGAAAGAAGTTTCTAGAAAAGCGGTGCCGTTTTCAAGCGGCCGCAATATAGCAGTGGATGACGTCACAAAAACGTTGTCTAAGTAAACCAAGTGGCGTGATTTCGTAAAGAGTGTTGTATGTGAGGAAGCCACGTCACTTGTTGGCCTTGACAACGTTTTGTTGACGTCTTCCATCACTGTATATAGAACACTTAA
The DNA here is from genome assembly GCA_019974015.1 of Nephila pilipes. NCBI lineage: Eukaryota > Metazoa > Arthropoda > Arachnida > Araneae > Nephilidae > Nephila > Nephila pilipes. The sequence continues at coordinate 321,732 of BMAW01095842.1, forward strand.
GTTTTCTTAGCAAACAATAGCTTAATGAGTATTCATGTTATATGTTTTTAAAATATATGTATAAATCTCACCTTAGTTTGATTTTGGCAATGAATATCTATGTTAGTTAAAATTTCTACAAAAGCTTACGAAAGAAATATTGTTTAAAGAAAAAAAAATAATAGTTTTCACTATGTATAATTAGAATAAAAAAAAGTAATGCTCGCAAGTCTTCTGAAAATAAAATCTGCAAGCACATACGACGAGTGCTGTTAAATTCTAATAGCTAATTTGTTAAAAATTCTTTATTGCTTATTTAATAAACATAAAATTTAGCAACTAATAATTTATCTCATTTCACTTTTTAATTTCAAAAAAGAATGTGTTTGTTTTTAATTTGGGGGATTTTCAAAGAGAATAATAGAAAAGAAAAATCGAACTCTGACATCATTGCAAACCTTTAGAACATTTTCTCGTTTTTTTCATAATGTATTCGTTTTCCTTTTCAATAGAAACAATTCAACCTAAAACCATACATCTCGTATAAAATAAGTCAATGCTTTTTAGGATTGGGTTAAATAAAGTAAACTAGACAAACATATTTTTTCCTTATACTTCCATCCTTGTTCCGAACCTTCAGTTTTTGAGCGTCAATGTTTAAATGCATTCAAATCAGCTATCGAACTCTAAATTTCAACTTCCATTCCACCCCAAAAACAATCCAGAGGGAAACGTTGTGGAAACTATAAATCTTCAATATCGTCAAATGTTTCGAGCTCTTAACCTTCCCAGCCACCGTCTATTCAGCGAAATTGTGACATCTCCGAGAACGATTCGGGGTTGTGGAAAGACGGGTGATGAAAAGCATCTTCTTTCCATGAAGATAAAGAGAGAAATCATGCGCGAAAAGCTTAAGAATGAGATGCCTGATGTAGAAAATAAAAAAAGGGATCTATTTGAAAAGATATTGCCAGTGCCAGAACGTATAAAAAAGTAAGAATTCTCAAAAGCCATCCGAGAGATACCAGAAAACATGCTTTTCGTCGCCTTAGTATTTTACATCTCTCGATGGCACGAAATAAGACGAATCGTTCTGTTATTTTATTGCAACAGCCACACACCAAGATACGAGAAGTAATAAAAAGGGGGAACCCTGGTCGTGTTTTCGGAGGAAATGTATTCAATATCCACAAGGGAGTGTATTATCTTTTTTTGTTAACGCATTTTCGGTGTTGAGATGTTTGAATGCTGCGGGAAATTGAGTGGATTTTTTTTGTTTGGTTTGTGAAGAAAGAATGCAATTTTTTTAATACGTGAAAATGTTAGTCATTGTGGAGTAAAAAAGTTTTCAGTCGATGCAATTAACCCAGAAGTTACTTCATTTTGAATGTGGTTCGAAAGCAGAAAATTTCTTATTTGATTGCGCATTTTAATTGTAACTGATTGCAAAAATCTGGCAAATTTTCATGATATCTCTATTCCTCTTACCAAGAAATAATAGCCTTAGTGATACGCTTAAGAATTAGAGAATTTATTTGTTTATCAATATCTTATTGTTTAATTGTACTTTCATTGAATAATTGATTAATGATCTTGAAGTGTATGATCTAAAATATATTTATAAGGTAATCTATAAGATTAAGACTCATAATCTAGATGGTTTTTTATGCCCCGCTGCACACTAATCCAAATAATGCTTAATGTTATGTAAATATTTATTTAAAATAAAATATACTCGAAAGGTTCTAGCCAAATTTGTCGTTTTTTCCGGTTCGATAATGATTTTTTTCTGGAAAATTCTTCCTTTTCTGCAAACTCTTTCGGTATTAGTTTCTTAATAGTTCTTAACCTCCTCAGACCCAAAATCAACTTTGAACCATAAATTTTAGAATAATTTGTATCAATCCATTCTAATTACATGAAAAAGTTCTGAAAAAAATGTTTAAACAATTTATTTTAATATTTATTTTTGAAGAATTAAGTGTCTCCTGGAGGAGACATTGGGACAAGTGACATCATTATGTTAAGTTAAAATATTTCTTTAATCTTAATTTAATGAGTAATTCATAATGATCAACATACATGAGCATAATGTAAAATTTAAATCACAAATTATTCCTGTCCGAACTGTTTGCAGAAGAATCCTAATTTCCAAAATTCATCATTCTTTTTTTTTTTCCTCTCTCTCTTTATCTTATGCTATTAAATAATTTCTCAATTTTAAGTTGTTTATTGTAGAAAACTCGTGATTTCCAAAAAATGTTGTCTGCGAGTACGAGAGTTATAGTTTTTTTCTGCCCAATACATTCGAATTATGGGAAATTTTAAATTAGACATAACTACAATGATCATTAATTATGTTTCATTTTTTTTCTGATAGATACAGATTCTTTCCTGTATCATTTAAATATCTACATTTGGTGAATTCAGTTAGAAATTAAGGAATATCATTCCGAGTTGAAATAAATTCCATAATTTTTGTTTCGAATCGAGTGATATTGATTGCCATTGACCCAATGTTTCCTATTGGCGACACTGCGTTCTAGATCAGAAGTGGGTAGATTTGAGTAAGAAATTAATAATATTACATAAAAACAGCAAGTTTAAGTAATTCAACAGTGTGTTTAATAATTTGTTATAAAAAAAATAAAAAATATGAAAACTTAGCGTTGCGCAAACGTGTAATTTTCTTTCTCTCGGAAAATACCTTTTTTATTTTACCATAAATAAGTTACGAATGCAAAATGTTCATTAAAAATCTTTTTTTTTTTCAGAAATACCTTCTATTAACAAGAAAATTAACTAATTCTGGGTACCAATGACATTGTAGCAATGTTTAATTTATCTTGGCAACATTTTTTGAAAGTATTGTTTAATGTCTCCTACAGACAATGCTGGGACTAAGGAGGTTAAGATAGTTTGGCGAACTAATTTAAAAATTTCCAAATTTCCTATTAACCAGATTTTGTACAGGGCAGAAAAATTTATTAAAAAGAAATACAAATTAGTTGCAGTTCATCACAATATTAAAATCACTTCATCCTAAAAGATGCTTAGAAGAAAGCCAAATGAAGAATAATTAGTTTGATGGTCCCGAGAAATGCAATAACAACTGCTTCGCAATTGTGGGAAAACCTTTTTTAAATTTTGATCCTATCTTCAGAAATTTTTTGGAACTTATTTTGGTTTGGTTTTATTATCGTCGCATTAGAAGCAACGCGAGGGCTATTGACGACGGATCTCGTAATTTTCAATCTTGTCAAGTGAGGAGGAAGGCATCTCTGTGTGTGAGCTGGCACCTCCTTCTGCTTAAGTGTATCAGTCCTGTCTGCTCGGCGGATCAAGGCTCGAACCAACGATTCGACTAAAACTGCCAGTTGCAATTCCGCGACCTTGATCAGTAGGCTACCATGGCCCCTTTTTTGGGGGTCTTATTTATGTTTAAATTAGGGTTCATACTTAAATTGATAGGTAAGAAAAAAAAATTTCATATGAGTTCTTCAATCCAATAAAAAGTTTAATAAAAGTGTTTGATTGTTTTCATATATCTTAAGAATTAAGAATCAATTCAACCAGTCAGTCAGAGCTAATGAGATATTTTTATTGCATTTATCTCAGAGCATTGTCTCTAGTTTCTTACAAAATGCTCAATTTCAGGCCTAATAAATGAAATTTCAATACATCAGATTCCCTAACTACCGTATATATGTTTCACATTTTGATGTTGATTTACATGATACAGCATTCAAAAAGGGGCGTGCTTAGAAAAAAGCCCCATAAACTAATATCTATAATTAATTATATGTAAAATGGTAGAATTTCAAAATGCATTTTATGCAAAAAATGTAAAAAATTACTAATTCCGTTACACAAATTGGTGTGGAGAACTATTTGTTAAGATTAAATATTTTCAAATAAATATTAAATATTATAAATATTGATTATACTAAGGTTTAATGATATATAACTATTTTTAAAGGCTATTTGATTTAAATTAGTTCTTTTAGAAAAAATTCTATATGAATTTTCAAGAATTAGAGTAACCTTTTTCTATGTGTAAAGGTATTCAATATAATTTTTTCCATTGTCTTATGATAAATGGTAAGAAAGAAGGTAAAACTGAAATTTATTTTTTAAAAACATACTAGTTTAGTTTTATCTATTTTTTTTTTGTTGCTGCAAATGTGTACATTTTTTAGATATTTCTTATTTTTTTAGGATTTTGCTGGTTTTCATGAAATAATTACGGAAAGAGAAATCAATCTTATTTTTTTCTTCATTTCGACGCTCATCGATTTGGTCGTTGCTGAAACTAAAATATCGTGACATTTTAAATAAAAAAAAATCGTGACACTGTAAATAAAAAAAAATTTCGTGACACTGTAAAGAGAGGTTATGGATCGCAAAAAAAATTAGATTGTTAGGGATTGTATTATTGCAGAGTAATTTTTTAAAACTCTTAATTATCTGTAAACCTAATTTTTTTCTTATTTTTATTATGAAGTAGTACCAAATGATATTCCTTTTTTGTCTCATGAAAATTTTATTAATATGAAAATTAATTCATTATACGAGATAGTAATTTAACATCAAAATTTTCTAGCGTATATTCTATTTTGAAATGTAATGTAATGTTTTATATTTCAAAATAAAGTTCAGAAATAGTTTTTTTTTTCCCTTTTAATTGCAAATGTGTGGATTTTTTTTAATTTGAAGTTAAAAATATTTATTTTTATCATGAAAATTTCGCAACTTTTGACAGATTCATTAAATAGAATGTTTATGAAAAGATTTGCATTTTATGCTCAAAATTAACAATTCCATGTGACCGCGGTAGACGAGTGGTCACGGTCGCGAGCTCACAGCCAGCGTTGTTTTTGTCGCACCGTGGGTTCGAGTTCTGATACCACAAAAGACCTGGGATGCAGCAGTTTGATGCGCGTTAAATTATTTGAGGCTCGAAGGGAAGGTGAGGAAATTAGCAGAGAAGGGTAGCAACTCAGGTTTTGTCTTTGTCACTTGAGGGGAGACTCAAAATTACGAGGTCTGAAACCGATAACCCTAGTGTTGCTTCTAAGTGTGATGTTAATAAATAGACAATAAATCTGAAAGAAAAGAATCAAAACAATAAATATTTTCAAGAGGATAACAAACTTTGTTGCTCTATATCCCATAAAATTGATCGGTCGAAACTATTAATGACGCTTAAAAAATGTTCTAAATGAAATATTTTATTTTCGCTGGCTGTAAGTTTGAGAGAGACTGATAAAATCACTTTAAATTCCGTAATTATTCTGAATTAATATCTTTTTGTGTTGATACGAGGATCATTGAAAAATGACTTACTGATATTAAGAATCACCAAGTGATGATGACCATATTTGCCTAACTCTTACATCAGCCCTTTCTAAATTGGTTGAATCGAGACATTAACCCACAAATCGACTTGTGCATCGCCCATTTGTAAAGATTGTATTCATTTCTTCATTATCATGGATCTTTATTTAATTTCATCAGGCACATCATTTAATCTTCAAATATTTCCTATATCTTTTTATTTATTTATTTAGAAAAAAAAAATTTACAGAAATTTTGAAATTTTGATGTTATGTATTGATATATTATTTATTAATAGTGAAAATTTTTATTCATCCGAGAAGCTTAAAAGTATTAATAAAAATAGTGTATAAATTCTAGCTTGGAGATAGACCCCCATTCCGTCAATTAATTACAGTAGTATTGAATAATAACAATTATTATTCATTACTTCAAAATAATGCTCTACGTCCTCTCATGTTATGGTGTAGTTAATCTAGTTAAGTTTAAATGATTTTTGAATTAGTTCGGTTCTAGAAGTAGAAAAACGTGCAAGCACTGTTAACGATGACTTCATAAATCTGTACAATAGTTAAAGATGAGGATTACTCGTTTGATTTTTATTAATGTCACATTTAGATGTAACACAAGGGCTGTTGGCAACGGACCACTTAATTTTCAACCATGGTCAAATCACGGGAGCGTTAACTGCTCTGGCACCTCAATCCAATCGCGATAACGCGAGGAGCTTCAGCTCTGACAAATTTAACGTGCATCAACGACGAGTCTTTAGCGGCACCAGGACTTGAACCCACGACTTGACTGAAACAATGCCATCCCTTGTAATCTAGTGCACAATTCTCTTAACTGAACTAGTGCTTTTACTGAACTAGTGCACTATTCTCTTAATTTTTACACCACACTACGTGAGGAATTTCAGTGGACTGTGGCAGCAGAATGGTCATGATATTGAATTCTTGGGAGATATTTTGTTTGAGCTAAGTGATTTCACTAAAGATCCTTCGTGCTGCGGGATTGATTCCAGTAAAATCTGCTGGGACTCAAAGCTCTCAAGCAATGCAGTATAGAATTCAGTTGCCGGATTAGTTATCAACATCAGCATTTGATCGTGGTTCAAAATTACAAGGTCCGTCGCCAATAACCATAGTGCAGTTTCTGTGATGTTAATAAAAATTAATTAGTTTGTTACATTTATGTTCAAAATTCCTAATTGCACTCATCTGAGCCTCAGTTAGATTACTGGTTTTATTAAACACCCGCCATTTGGAATAATCGATTAAAGGAAAAGTTAGGGAAGTGATGTATACTAGCTTAGTTGTCAACCTCGTCATACCAATGTGGCTCGAAATTAGTTATCTATGTCTCACTAAAGTGCTTTAGTACGATGTTAAAAAGGAAACTAATCGGTAAGAGACTCAGTTATTTGATAGTTTGAGGTCTGATGCCAAAATTGCTGTTGCTTAGATTTGGAAAGAAGTTAATTAAAACAATCGATTCGAGTCATAAAATGATTTTACTTTTCTAACATACTCAAAATCCAATTTTATGTTAGTCCATTACAAACGGTTACATACTTGTTTTAAAATGTAAGAATATTGAGCTGATTTTGCTAATTAATTAGTAATTAATTTTTTTTTGTCAGCTGTTAAATTTGTTTTCTTAATCATTACCAACAACGTGACATATTTAACCTCGTTATAATCAATTGAAGCACGAAAATCTGATAAAAAAAAACTTTGATTAATAATTAAAGTAACAAAAGAAAATAAAAGAAGAACTATGCACTTTGAATAGTACGCGCTGCTTTTTATTTTTATTGCGACTGATTGACATAACATTGACGAAAAATTAATAATATTAAGCTGCATTTTCTAGAACGCAGAGAAAAATATAAACTATCTTATTTTTCAGAAGCCTTTTTAATTAACTAAACTACTTTGATTTAATATAATTATGCACACATTTAAATTTGTCATGTCCAGGAAAAGTTTCTTCTTAACTATATACCGAGAGTTTAATCGAATAATTTCCAGAAATACTGAAACAAAAATGAGTAGTAAAAATTTAAGAAAGTTTCGAAAAGTCATTCAAAAAATAATAAAATTTAGTTTAATAAAATTTATTCCTTTTATTTATGCCTCGGACAATCACCAGACTGGAATGTGAAATATTTTATTGGCTGAATAACAAAGCAGAATTCACTTTCGTGAAGTGCGATGTTTATTAATATTATCTAATTATGAGTTAGCTTAATTATTTCTTTTCTTACCTTTCTCTCAATTTCTTTAAGTGCTTCATACTTAATTCACAACTTATAATACGGACACACAGAAGCATATGTATTTAAAAACTGTTCTTAATAATCCATAATACAATATAACACTTTGAATCTTTCCAGAAAAACAGCTGAGTAGTTTGTAGGAAGATTCTATCTGTATTGTAATTACGTATAATTGCTCTAAAAACTATAATTAGGTATTGCATAATTAAGAGCTTTGCATATATATTCTATTTTAATTTTGATGATAATGGAACTCATACTTGTGTAATCCCATTAACAATCATAAGTACACACTTACGTAATGGTAGCAATCTTAAGTACCTTTTATGATTAGTCTTTTTACTAAGTACTCAAAGAATTGTTTCTTTGTTTTCCTAATTGCATTATTTGGTTATCTCCCTGTTAGTAATTTAGTATTTAGATAAATCCCTTTTCAATTCGTTCGATATTAAAACGGTCTGAAAAATGCTGGATGATGTACCTAAGTACTGTTTCAAACTATTTGAATGAATTTCTAATAAATCAAAATGAAAAAGTAAAAATTGAGTATAAATAGTAATTCTAAATAAATAGAAAATTGATGCATTAGTAATAGATACTATATACTTAATGAGAGATAAATCATATTGTTGACAGAAGCTCTGAAGTTAAATGTAACGTTTTTTAACAAAATTACAAAAAAAATTCCGATGTATAGTGTAATATATACAGTAAATCCTTTCCTGTTCTAGGATAAGATTTTCCCCTATTTCTGAATAGGTTTTTAATTTTAATTGTGCTGAATCAAATATAATTACCTACAGTTACTCATAAAGTAAAGAAGAGAATCATAATCAAACGAGAATCCAATATAAGCCACATCCTAAACGGTTTTGAAAATTACCAAATTTGATTTTCCATGTTTCTTACAATCTTTAGTCAATAAACACTACAGAAGAGAAGCACGTCACCATCTTCGTCACCAAAAAGACTTGTCAAAGATTGATGTTGAAGCATATTCTAACCTTATAATTGATTTTCTATTTCTTATTATTGTGAAACATTACGTATGACGAAGTTACATGCACAATAAATTGTAATAATTATGTGAATCTTAAATTTGTATTTTAATTAAATAACAATGAGTAACGTTTTAACAAAAATCGATTTCAACACAACAGCATTCTCACAAATGTATTGCTGCATGCAACGTAATTTTTTACTTTGAATGCAACAATAACTATTGCGCAAAGCAAGCAATTATTATTTAGAAATTAATTAATTACTTCAATTATTTCTCATGACTAATATTCATTTCATTATTACACAATTATCTTTCTCTTAAAAGAACACAATTTCATCCCCCCCCCCCCCGAAAAAAAGTTATTGCAATTACTGTAAATATTATTTTTGAAGTAGACATTTTGGAATGATTATCATTAGAAGAATCATTATAATTTTATTATTGTTTCTCACTTTGTTCGACTTGCTTTCATTCTAAAATATTTTTTAACTCGCATATTACTTAGTATCTTGTTAGTGATGTTAATTAATAACATATTTCGAGACAATAACAAGATTTCTAATTATTGCGGAGACGAATAGTCTGATTGCTAAGTTCATGATCGTCGGGGTCAGTGAAGTTCGAGATAGCATCAGCGAGTACCGTGGAGGGAAATTAGAGCTTTCACTCGATATAAAAAGAGAAGAAATTTAAGTTATGCTGTTCCTTATCTGAAAAAGAAGTACCTCATCTTCATAACTATTAAAAAAATAATAATAATTAATATCAGGTTCCATTATTATAGAGAATTTAAAAATTAGGTAATTTAAAATTAAAGAATTAAGATTAAATTTTATTAATTATTTTCTGAGCTTGTTGGCTCTCTCAGTACGTTTAGTACGCATAACATGTGAAGTTAGGCTGGGGTGAGGGGTCACAGGGAGTGTTAAGTTTTCTTACCGTTACCGGTTCGGAGATAATAACGACTTTACTCCATCACAGCACAAGCAAAACTGATTGATTGCATTGCAGAGGCAATGAAAAAGTGAAATGATAAGAGACGCTTTCTGATGGACCGAGTGGCCTTGGCAAAAATTAACGGAGATAATTTTCGTTTAAGACTGAGAACTATTTCAAAAAATTAAAATTAAACACAATTCTTCTTCCAATGCCATAAAAATTCTTTTACCTATATTTTTAAGTGGATAACAATTAAGAGTTGTAGATTCCTTGAAGAAATAAGACGCGAGCAAAAATACGAGTGTAGTTCAAAAAGTACTTGTATTTTAAGACAGATGGCATCATTAGGGTAAATTGTCGTCACCATTCGGTGCTGCCATCTATTAAACGGAACCGAAACAAAGTTGACATTAGTTCATGTGTTATTTTTGATTTGATCGTCATTTGCTACCAAATTAAAATTTGATTACTGCCGCACCGAGTTGTCACCGCTATTGAGACCTGGATTCATCCTCATGCACCGGAAAGAAATTAAAACATTGGGTTGCTTCCGGTGAATCGTTTCCAAAAAAGGCGAAGATCATCTCATCGGTCGGAGAAGCTATGACGAAGAGTTGTTGAGGTGAGAAAGGCGTCATGATCACGAATACGAGTAACTGAGACTTAGACTGTCTAGTGAGTCAGGATGCTTACTAAAAACAAACAATTCTCAATGCTACGAGCACCATATCTTGGAATTTCTAATGACTTACTGAAAGACCCTCGTTAGTTATAGGATGAAAGAATACGACAGATAAAGTAGAAAAATTAATTTTGACAGTGTAAAACAAGTTTTTAATAAGATATCTTTAGATTGTTGCATCATTGGGTTAAAGAATATCCATAATTGTTTCATTATTCTTTGAATGAAAGAAGATAATTAAGGGTTGATAAGTATTTTAAAAGATAAAAGATGTTGTTGAGTTATTTTAGCACCATGTATTCTCGGAGCAAGCTGCTAAAATTATTTTTAACGATTTTTTAAACTTAAATTTAAGAACATTTTCAAGGAATTAACAGGACACCTTGAATTGTTTGACTCGAGGAAAATTTTGAAAGTTTGGTGTAAAATACCTTGAGGATGTTTCGCTGACAAAGTTTCATTCAGACCGTGAACTGCTTGAGTCTTAAGTAAGGTATTGGAAATTTAATGGGAGCTTTTAGGAACAAAAAAATTTTGATTATGCCTTTGAGTATACGGTAATGTGGGTACTCTACTTTTATGTCTCCCCGCATGATATAGATTAACCAGGACGAGAGGAACATTGGCCGTTAGCCTTATCTACAAGCGTGTTCATCGTAAGAAATAAAGTAATTTTGATAAACGTACTACGCTGTACAATATGCATCGATTAAATCAATTCATTATTCCATGTTTATTGAAAAGCAAACAGCGGGAAAGTGTCGGATGTCACGTGACAAGTGCAGGGTCAGAGATCCTTCCGTAGTGGTTGATCTTCAAATTGAACTGAAAATCTCTCAAAATTGACGCCTGCATGTCTTGTATGGGACTGTACTGCTAAAAAGCTTTAGAATCATAGGAACTGTTCACAACGTCATTCTGGGAACAATTTGCAAAGCCAGATAGTTCAGGAAAAACCACGAATTCTTACGAGCATTTAATGTGTTTTTTTCTTCTTCGTTAAAATTTATGAAACTCTTTCAGACTTAATTTCTTTATCAACCAGTTAAATATTGGAAATAGAATAATTCAGAACTTTAGAAATCTGTGATCTAGCTCCCAATCATAGAAGGACAAGAAATATTTTATTTTCAAACTCTCATGAAATTTTTAAACTATTATTTCCACCCTACTATTATTATGTGCGTAATACGAGTATTTCTCTTCTCACACTAGCTGGAGTCTACTTCACGAGAAAGTGAAGGTATTTAAGTTACAGAATTCCTATTCTCTCTCTCTCTCTCTCTCTCTCTATATATATATATATATATATGTGTGTGTGTGTGTGTGTGTGTGTGTGTTTATAATGAAAAATATACCTCCTCACCATAGTTATTGATTTTAACTCAACTGAGTTCCAAGCTCCCTAATTTAAAATAAGGTTTTTAAGAATTAATAATTAAGAAACAAATTAAATTTGAAAAATATTGAAGTGGGAAATGAAATATTGTGTAAAACTTAATTAAACTCAACTTAATGTTTAGCGAATGAAAGTGAATCGATGGGTTGAAGGATTAAGCCACATCCCTCGCATTGAGGCCGTGCAAAGCGCTCACCGCAGTTAGACTTAAGAGAGAGAATCACCTTTTACCTCTTTTACAAGACTGGCTGATTTTATTTTGCTGATTGTTGCCGTAGCTAACAGAATAGCAATGTAGTCCAATTGCCCTTTTTTATCTCTTGTGGCCGTGGTAGCCTTGTGGTCATGCTTGAAGGAATCGCGACCGAAATTGTTTTCGTCGTGGGTTAGAGCTCTGAGGCAATTACAAACCCGCCGTGTAGCGGGGCTGATGCACGTTAAATCTGTTCGAGGCTCGAAGTTCTCACGTTTGGAATGTGAGGAAATTTGGACAGGGAGGAGCCAGCTCTGATATCATCCTTGTAATTTGACTGAGGTTCAAAATGATGAGGTCTGTCATCAATAGCCATCCTGTTGTTTCTCAGTGCGACGTAATATGATGTCATCCTTGTAATTTGACTGAGGTTCAAAATGATGAGGTCTGTCATCAATAGCCATCCTGTTGTTTCTCAGTGCGACGTAATAAATCAAAAAACATTTTCTCTCCAAACTAATTTAGTGATATTTTCCTCTTAAAATCGCTAGTTCTAGACAAAAGCATGTAACTGTTTTCAAAAAAAAAAAAAAAAAAAAAAAAAGCGTTATAAACCGTTAGTGGAAGTTAACATTACGTGGCATGGTGCTGAAACGTCTGTGGCATATCCACATTCCTCGGCCTTCTTTAATGTTTGTTGGTTGATCTACCAAATTTGATACTCATGCATCTGGACTGACAGAGCGACACCTGATCTCCAAGATGTCAACAGTTGGGGATCGTAACTATTTCAGCAGCTTGTGAAGGATTAGAGGGATTCACCGACTAGAAGATGTTGGAGGTCGGTGGCCCTCAAAGAGCGTCAGTCCTTGCTTGGTTCCCACTCTGGAAGGACGTTTTGGTACCTCCTGTCACAAACTTCTTTAAATAGCTGTACATAACCATATTAAATATTTTTAACTTTAATCAGAATTCACCTATTTTCTTAATATCATTTTAAATTATCTTCAAACGGTACAGCGGGGAAGATTAGTTATCGATACATCAATTAGGTTCGTTTTTGTCAAGTTCCCTTGGTTCGAAATTACAAAATTCAATAGTCAGTTTTGTATGAATCTTCTCTCTTTATTTTAAACACTCAAAGCTGCTTATTATAATAAATATTGTTAATATTGTTTCTGTTGTTAAATAATATTCATTGTTTGAATAACTACATCATATTTTTTCTTTATTAATTTTTAAGGCTATTGTTTTGTTAACATAATTAGGTAACAATACTTTGAAAAAGAGAATAAGGGGTAAACAGAATAGTGAAATTTCTTATATATTATTTAAAAATATTATAGAAGACTGAAGTTCGTTTTAGTTATGTTTTTTCCTTGCAAAATCCATAATCTTACCTTAATAACTTACTAGTACAATTATTAATATTATTGTTAAAATTATTTACTAGTATTTTAATCTATTGTTAACATTATTTATTATAGATATAAATTGTAAGAATATTTTCAAAAGTTATAAAATTAAAATCATTGTTGTAGTACACTTAACTGTTTAAATATTATTACTGTTTCTTGCTAAACTTTATTTCTGCAAGATGTGATAAGTATTGATAACACGTTATTACTACTTTTCATTCACTTCATTTTGCTAAAAACAACTGGCGATTACGGCAAATAAACAATATTCAGTCTTTTTTACTGAAAAAAAATATGATCTCTTATTAAAATATTAGAAATATCGAAAGAGCTCGCGAAATATTAATTTTAATATTTCGGTATTTATACATATGTATTGGTATGAAAGTTTTTGAAAACATTTGAACCAAATGAAAGATTTCACAAATTGAATCGTTCGTGAATGAATGCAGGGAGACTGTTTAGTCCTTCACACAACATTTTAATCAAAGTAATTTGAAACTGACAGAGGTTTAAATTAGTTTAGGAAAAGTTTGAAGGGAAAGTTATAGTTTATTTACTCATGCATGAAACTTGTGAATAATTGGAATAGATTTATTTAGTTTATAAATAAATAGGACGAAGATCATCGCAAAATGAAAAATTTTATTTCAAATTATTTGAAACGAGAGTTTTAACTTTTTATGTTAGTATTGACATGCATATGAGTACAAATTTGAAGAAAAAATATTGTACTTATGTTCCTATATATTACATTTTACAAAATATGATTTTATCTAAAGTAGTCTGATGTAGTTGATTCTTTCGGAAACAGTTGAAATTAAATATGTATTAATATTAAAGTTAGTTTAATTTTGCAAAAGGTCATGTTGGAATATCTAATCTCTGTCTTTTTCAACAAGTGTGTGGTTTGAATTGCGTAACAAATATACCCATCTCGATTTTTTTTTTAAAGTATTATTTTGAAATTTCTCTAAATTTATTTGTATAGTATTTTATATTTACACAATATTGGAAAATGTTGATAATGAAATAAAAAAAAAAATTTCTTTTTATTAATTTATGCCGGTTATATGGCTAATAGCATAGTTAAAAATCAACAGAAATGAATTTTAGTTTATGGATTAAACTTTTGTAAAATAAGGAATTTTCTTCTGAATGACAACTGTTATTAATATTTATTAATATTATTTTAATTAAGGTTATTAATATTTAAGGTACGTTAATAACTGCACCCTCTATACACGAGTCCTGAGTTTCTTCAAACTTTCCGCCCTTAATGATCGGGGTGATTAGATGGGTTCATTTATATAAATTTTATCAACATACTATAATAATCATTAAATTATTTTATAAACAAAACAAGAACAAAAATAAAGTCAAATTCATATATTTAACAATTAACAAATAAAGCAATTTGGTATTGAATCCGCTCAAAATTATGAGGTCCGTCACCATTAGTTCTCGTATTGCTTCTAAGAGCGAGATTAATAATCAATAAATCAAAGAATTACTTTTACACAAATATACACTTAGAATAATTCAAATGCAAATGAATTTCAGAAATCAACAGTCACTGATTGTATAAAGCTGTTACAATTGCTGTTTTATCATTACAATGCATTAGAATACAAAATATGCAATTACAATTATTACAACACAAAAAACATTTGCATATCTCAAAATCCATTTAGCTGTACAATTGGGGAGCTTCTATCATACATTCAATGGCTAGTGATTCATCTACGGATTGATGATATGGTAAACATGATTTTTAAAGAAATGAATCCATTTTAATTATATAAATATCTTTCATAAGACAATGCGGCTTATTAAAATCATATGCCCGGGGATTTATACCATCTGTATTTGGGAGGACTTGCATCAATTTCAAAAATATATATTCACCTTCGCGTGTGAAATCGCGATACAGATAATTATTAACAAGACCATTTGTATACAACTTTGTTGGCATGATTTAGTAATTTCGAATTCTATTATGATGAAATATTATCTCAGAAAAAGCAATTATATTCATAACATTAGTACTAAACTTAACTAATTATATAATAATTGGAAATAATTTTTTAGTAAATGTCGGCATGCGTATATAAATATTACGTAAAAATATTACTTTCGAATAAAACGAAATTAAACCTGTTTTTTATTGCTCTTTGAGTAAAATTGTTCAAGTATATATCTTCGAACTCGTTAACTGACACAAGGACCATAAAAATTCTACAATCCGAGCCTTTTCCGAAAAACATTTTGATTTTCTTTAGATATCTAATTTAAAGAATCAATCTTACGAATAACAATGCTCAAAAAATTATAAAGAACATAAGAAAAACAAAAGGAAGTTTCACATATTACACTATCACCTCTGAGTCCTATAACGATAATTCAAATTAGTTACAGTAGAAACAAATTAATCCATTTTAAGGTTATGTATAGCAGTTGAATAAGTCTCTTAAATAACAGATGTATTGGTTACAATTTGACAAGAACTAACTTTTTTTTCATGCTCTTTCTAATTTTCAAAAATACCCTGGAAGCTTGTTATCTTGTGTGATGTATTACGTGACTGAATAACATTTCATTAATAAAAATTTATTACTTCATTAATGAATTGTTGAAAACAATGATACAAACTCAAATGTAAAGCTAATATTGAAATAACTCTTATAATTGAAATGATGTTCTATAAAAATAGCAAAACTAAGAAAAATGGCTTAAGATTTAATGAACGAATTTTAAAAGAAAATATATGCTAAATTGTTGAAGATGAAATTCATCGTGACATTTAGAATAATAGTGTGTGTATTATGCAGCAGTAATACATATTTTATAGGATAAGCAGAACTTTTAGAATATCAAAAAATAAATTGTGCCATAATTTTACAAAAATAAAATATAACAACTGACATAAATGCACAGCGTTGCAAATAGAGAGAAGTACAGAAATTTAGAGCATATATCAATAGACAACTATACGTATGGAATTTATACAAAGAAATTATATTTGAAGAACTGTCCACCTGACTCAAATATTTTGTACAAAATTTGTTTTCAAGCAATATGTAGACCAGTTCATTTACTAGAACCGTTTCTTATATTACGGTAACGGTAACAGCTAAAATTACGAGGTACCTACTAAAAATTATTAATTCACCCTCTCATCATAATTAAAATAAAGTTAAAATCATAATTTAAGAAGTTTTCATAATTTAGAATTAGCTATCTAAAATTAGGATCAAGGCAACAAAAGCCTGGGTATTCGACAGAGTGAGGAACTGCCGAAAAAAACTTGGAGTATAAGTTTTGAAAGCTCGCATTGCCATTGGATGCTATAGCCGTAAGCTAAGAAGCACATATAGCAATGGGCGGAGAGATGATAAGGGGGTGGGACTTCATTTCGAAGGCGAAACGACTTCGAGAACACTGGAGTACGCGAGAATTGGAGAGGTTTAAAAAGGAAGTTTAAACTATTAAAATTAAATGAAATTAATAAGAAATGCCGTTCCGATACAAAATTTTGGGGAAAATATCGCAACTTTAGTAAGAAAACTTTAAAACGCGTGGAGAATGAGGTTAAAAAAACAGAATTAAACGTTGGGAACCGAAGCGCCACTAGCAACGCCTAGTGGTCAAAATTGATTTTATACGAAAAAATGGTATTCAACTTTAAAACTTCAAACTTTTCAAGTCAAAATGATTTTAAAAATTTGGAAAGTGATCGACAGTGATGCGCGAGGCCCAATTTAGCCGCAGGACATTGCCACTTAATGAGGTGAAGTCCTGAAAATTAATAAATGAGCAGGATATCACTATTGAATTGCTTCAAGGATTTCGCATTCTTTTGAGAGCTGGGAAATGTTGGCCCTCGGTCTTTTTTGCGATGATTCAATAGTTACATCATACGCAGGGAGATTTTGAAGCAATTCATTAGGAATTTGAGGGATCCTGTTGAAAAAGGTAAAAGATTGTTTTTTAATGAACTCTAAAATAGGTACAATTCTTAGATCGTTATGCAGGATTTCGTTCCTGACGAACCAAGGGGCATTAATCATTTTCCTGAGTTGAATATTTTGAAAGACGTGCGGTCGTTTCAAATGAGTGGTTGCCGCCGACGCTCAAATCCGCGAGGCATACAGCATGATTGGTCTCAAGATGGACTTGTAGAGCAAATTTTTGTGCCGGATCGCCAGCTTGCTCTTCCGAGAAATCAAGCGTGTGAGCAATCTGCTCATTCCTAAAGCCTTTTGATAGGTGTTTCGGATATGGTAGGCAAAAGTCAATTTTGCGTCAAGAATTAACCCAAGGTACTTGTATTCAGTGACCCAAGGGACGGGTTCGCCAAAAATGGTGACTGTTGGCAAATTGCCAATACACCGTTGTTTCGTAAAGAGGAGGCAAGCCTATTTAGATGCATAAACTTTTATTTTCCAGTTAATAAGCCAGAGCTGTAATCGAGTGATATACTTCTGCAATCTTGCAATAATTTTCCGATTGCAGATGTCTTAAGACATGATGGCAGTATCTTCGTCATACATCGCCAAATGAATGTTGGACGCCTTCGGGATGTCATTTACTTACAAGATTTTTGGACTTAAAAATCGAACCCTGTGGTACGCCACTGAGAATTGGTCTGAGGGAGGAGACTACATTTTCAATTCGAACCCGGAAACCTCGAGAGTCCAGGAACGAGTGAATAATTTTGATTAATTAATCCGAAATACCAAGTCGCATCATCTTGGAAAAGGGCCCAACATGCCAAATTTTATCAAAAGCTTTGGCAATATAGATAAAAAGCATACCCGTGGCATTGTTATTGGAAAAGCCATTTTGGACCGTCTCAGTGACCCTTAGTAACTGTGTTACTATAGAGCACTTTGGGAAGAAGCCATGCTGCTCTGGAATAATAATATTCATAGCTAAGCAGAATTGATCCAGACGATTGAGAATAACATATTCATATGCTTTGCTCAGCGAGCTGAGTAACGATATGGGGCTATAATTTTGAGGTTTTGTATCATCAGAATTCGGCTTGAGAATTGGGACCACCACTGCAGTCTTCCAAGCCTTTGGAAAATGGCAGTTCTCCATTAGAAAATTTGAAGAGCTGCGTAAAAAAATAAATAAATTTTAACGGGAGATTTTTAAGGATGCGATTTGAAATAAGATCCAATCCCGGTGCTTTTTTGACTTTAGTTCGTTTGATAAAATCCAAAATTTCGCTAACCTGGACTGGTTCCAGGTCTAGACATGTGGGGAACGCAAAAAATCATTGGACTTTTCGTTTAGTATGTTCTGAGAATCTAGGATTTTCATCAGCATTTGGTTCAAATTGTTTTTGAAGGCTGTCCGCTAGAACTTCAGCCTTTTCAGAGGGAGCTACAGCAATAATGCCTAAGGTGCCCTTCAAGGACGGAATGATATGAAAAGGCTTTCTGAGTCGGGAGGTTTTCCTCCAGAGAGTGTTTGTATCAGACGAGAGGCCTTCAATGTGTTTTTCCCATCTGAACTGGGAAAAGTGTTTAATATCTCTCAATATCTCATTACTGATTGCACGGAGTTCAATTTTAATAGCCGGATCCCTAGTCCTTTGCCAAATTCTCCGTACATAATTTTTGTGACGAATTTTAGTTCTAATTTCCATAGGTAGTCGAAGAGGAAGTGGTTTAAATTTTGGTTTTGAGGCCGTCACAAGTGCCTCGGAAATAATTTCACTAATTTTGTCGATAGAATTTTTAATATAGGCATTCCTGGAGGATTCAGGAATGGGGAGGGGGTTAGAACTTTTCCTATTTAAAAATAAATTATCCTGAGTGTATTGTTGTTTTCTTGTATGAAAATTTTGATTTTCTATAAAATTTCCCTTTCCTTTCTACGAAAATGAAATTATCGCCCCTTGAAGATAGCGTATAGGATTATGAAAGTGACGTCATCTAAGATCGTAAAATTTGTTATCACTTAGATTATTCTTATCGTTATTTAATAAGTAGTTTTTTATATATATTTTTCTCATTCTTTTGTATTTTTATTATTATATCTTATTATTCTTGCATTCTTATTCATATATCTTATTATTATTCTTATGCTCTTTTATATATAAAACGATTCTTGTTCATATTTTATATTTATATTATTATTCTTATGCTCTTTTATATATAAAACGATTCTTGTTCATATTTTATATTTATATTATTCATTCTTATGTCATTATCGTGTTCATCTTCCTGAATGATTTTCTTGGCATCCAATGGTTGTCCATTGTATTGTCGATGATTTCTTCCACATGTGTCTTCGAGAACCAGAAGAGAAATCGCATGTTGAATTAGTATAACTTTCGCCAAACTATCGATGATATTTGAAATACTGATTATACCGCATACACTATAATTTTAAATCGAATTTTAGAACAGATAAATTGTTTTGAGAACCTTAGAATTCTATCTCCCAATTTTCGGGAAATATTTCGAAACATGATTTTAAGCGCATTATTAATATATCTCGCGCAATTGCTTACCGTATTTTTTAACACGCATTGCAATTTAAAGAATCAATTCTTACAAATGTTAAGATATTGTTTTCATTCTAAGAATAATTACTTTTATTTTACTGTCACATATGCATATGATACTCGTATATCAGTGTTTTGCAATACAATCAATACGCACATCTTTTAAATGATAGCCACACGGAACATTTTAACATAAGCTCACTATTTCCTTGTTTATTTTTTATCTTTCCATATTTATGATATCTACGACGTAATATATTGTATCGGATGAATATCTCCAGCTTCTGATTTATGATTCAGCTTTCAATGTCTTTCAACCACTTCCTGAACTTGGCTGAATCACGACTTTTTTTTCAGGGCATTTTCATTTTGAAGAATTTCCTGACTTTTTATTCGTTTGCTAAAATTAAAAAGTGAAGAATTCGAAGAAGAAAGCAAGATGTTTCACAAAAATTGTTTTTTTATATGATGAATATGAATTTGTATTTTATTCTCCGTAATATGGTAAATTAAGATAAGCATAAATTCGTGGTAAAATTACTGACCTTATACAATAGTCGTGTATATACAAAAGACGAATGTGGTTGTTGTATTAATCTTGAAAAATGGAAAGTTAACGAAATTAAACGAACAATAGAGGTGAAAAAATGCAGCATATTTTATAGTAAGTAACATCTGTCTCACACCTGCCTTTATACTTATTCGTGAACGCTCACAAAAGGTCTGACCTTGAACTACAGTATCATGAATGTTCAGACTTAAGACCATGATTCTCATAAATTCACCGTGATCAAAATAGGGAAGCCAAAAGGGTTTTTCGATGTTTATCTATCGGATGTTAATCTTTTTATTCGTATTTAAAACTTATTATTACAATAAAAGAAATTAAAAAATGGCTCAGAGCTTATTTTGATAGATGATATCATTTCATTCACAGCCTTTTAAAATGCTGGGCTTGATTTTTTAATAGCTTCTTATAAAATTGATTCTAACGTTTCATAAGTAAAGCAGGAGTATTTTATGAATCATTAATAGACTTGAATGAAAAATATTTTTCACGTTTGTATGTTAGCCTAATCTGACTACCTCTTGTTTTGTTTTTTTAAAAATAATTAAACTTTCGATCTCAATGTAGTAAGTGGTTAGAATAGATAGAACAAACCTCTTATATAATTTATTACTTTATATAAAACTTCAGTTACCTTTGCTATGATCTTTAATAGTCATTTCTTTATTCCAAATACTACATCTCAGAGCGGAATTAAAATTTATGCTCTCGTTTTAAAATAATTAACTATCATTTTATTACATCATTTTACAAATATTTTGCTTCTACAGTTTGTCTTAAAATGTTACATTCAATAAGACCTTTTAAACATCTAATGTCTAATAAATATTCAGACTGTATAGAATGCAATATTTGTGACAAACAAAATTTGTATGCACCATTTGACTTCACTATTGCCGTAAGAGTTTTGTGTGTACAGATAAGAATTTAGAATGATAATACTTTCAATATTTGAGAAAGTTTTCTAAGTTCAATTTGATTTAAGATATGCCAGTCAGTGAATAATTCTGTTAACTTTCTAAATTAAGCATGTATATTTCATTTATTTTATTTAATTTATTCTATGTACTACGTGAACAAATGAATTTGTGCATGTGCATGAATACTTCAGTTTTAGGAGAATTCTAGATTGCAAACATTTGTATTATGTGATCCTCTCTCTTTAAATATATTATGGATTTCTCGACTTGAAACATATTTTATTGCCCCAAGCATCTAGCTTAATGTATGATATTGAGACATTGAACCAAATTTGTTGTACAAATTTACCGTCAGCACAGTGTTTATTTTATTAATTTCCCCTACTTTCCAAAAATCTGGTAATTGAATTGAGAAAGTATTTGATTGTAAAAGTATGATTTTAACAAATTATGTACGTCTCCATGCTTCATTTGATTCATTTAAACGGAATTCATTTCTACATTTATTGAGAAATTTTTTCGAAGAATTTTAATATGATAATACTTCTTTTGAATAAAGGACACTTGAAACGAACTTTTTTAATTTTGTGACACCCCCGCCTCGTTACCTCGTTACTAGGGTTCTAAATCATTGAGATACGGAAAATAATCAGTCAAGAAAATTTTTAATATATATATATATATATATATATATATATATATATATATATATATATATATATATATATATATATATATATATATATATTACTTATGTGGAACGTTATATTTCATTATTTCATGTATACATGAACTGTCCTGATTTAATTTTCATATTTTATGTAATTTATTTTGTATTTTCGATTACAACAAAACATATTCGCAAAACGCCGCTGTTTTTTTAATACTACATTTTTCTTCTTCTAAATTTGGAATTATAAATTGAACGGGTCGTAAAAAAAAAAAACTTATTTTACCCTTCTCTTTTCACGTGGAAAAACATGCCTAAGTTTAACGATTTCTGTATTCAACACTGTTAATATTTCTTATTCATTAAAATTTTTCTTTTTATTCAAAAATCACTTTCTCACATGTATTACATACATGTTACGATTTATAAAAGTGGTATAAAGAAAACTACAGCAGTCAGTTTAGGTTATATGCAACTTTGCACATACGCAAAATAACAAAAAAAAATAATAATAATAAAGCTAGCATTATGTTCAACAAAAAAGTTATAGGATAAGAGGCACACTTTTTTATGTTTGAATTTCTAACGAAGGCCCAAATTGACGAAGTGTTTCTTGTGAATCCTTAACACAATTGCTGTGTGATCTATAGATCAATATAATCTTCCAAATGATATTTTAATATACTGTATACTTCTTACTAAAATTGATGAAGTAATAAACATTTTTTTTAAAAAATAAACCCTTCTAAATTATAATTATAAATCAATGACAAAAGCATTTTAAATAATACTTGTCTTCAAACTAACTGCAACATAATGAGTTTTGTAAAACATATCAAATTTTAATTTTCAAAATAATTTAATGTGTGGTGGGGAGGAATCTATTCTCCATTAAAATATAATGCCAAAAAGAAATTGTTATAGAAAAAAGAGTCCCAAATTAAATCAATTGGATTTACACGAAACCGAGTGTAAAAAAAATATTTTTTATTTCAAATATGATAAATACCAATTTTCTTTTATTGTATATTAATCGTCTCTTTATAGTAAATTTAATTATTATGAACACAATGAAAGACATTTTTTGTAATTAATGAAATTACTTTTGCATGCATTGTTGAAAAGAATTATTGGAAAGAAATGCTGAATTAAAAATACGAAACCTATATATATATATTATATAAAGAAGGAATGAAGAAAAGAAAAGAAAAACTTTTTTTAGTTTGACAATTAATATTCAATTGTACCTGTTATTAGTTAATGAAATTTAATTATTTTCGGTGCAATTGGGTGAATTTAATAATTCCACTTTGTAAAATATGTAAAATAACTTTTTTTTTTGTAATTTTCGTTTTCCGGTTTTCTTCACCTGTAATTATAATGGTTGTGAAAAAAACTTCAAAAATAATTATTTAATTGAAAATTTAAACAAAACGTAAGGTAAACAATGTGCTTAAGAATTATAGTTCTGTTATCAGTTACGTTCAGAAAGAATAAACTGTTAATCTCAACAATATATCACCTTCGAGGATAAATGCCCTTCTTCCACTTTAATTAAAAGATTTCTTTCCTTTGCGATAATATGAATTGTTTAATTTTTTTTTTTTCATTTTTTCATGTAGTAATTACTATTATTTCGTACTATTCTTTAAACTATTATTTTTTGCGGATAATTTTTCTCTCCAAAAATACAAGTATGTATTTTTTTAATGTTGTTTAATTTCCTAAAGTAAATTTTGTCAAAATATCAATTTCAAGTTACATCTTGAAACTTGACATTTTTTTCGGTGTGGGAGCAGAATTCGAATTTTTCAAAAACATTTTTCTGAATGAATTTGCTTTTATTTTGTATTTTTAAGGCCCCCTACCATATTCAATAGATTTTCATTTGCAGAATTTATATATATATATATATATATATATATATATATCTTAAGTTAAGCCACTTGAACCCGGCTTAAGGTTATGCAGTTCGTCTCCAATAGTCATTTTGCCATTTTCACGTTGAGTGTTTTTTCCTTGATGATTACTGGTGATGGACCTCGTAGTTGTGATCCTCAATCAAGTTACGAGGGCGACATCTGAAATGGAAATTCACTCTCTAAGCTTTCACAGGACGCACACCAGAGGATTCTGAACCCTGATAGATTTAACGCGTAGTGAGTAACGTGATGTAGACATTTGATGAATGACTTCCAAAACAATCATTAATCAGTAGGCCAAAAATAGAAATTTCGCGATTCGTTGCCAATAGCCCTT
>BMAW01095844.1:0-10637 GCA_019974015.1 Nephila pilipes
ATTACTTGTTCTAATTGAAGAACAAACCTTGAATATGCTACCATTTATTGGATACTGCATTAACAATTATTACACTGATGCAGGCCATTTCTACAATAACATTTAAGAACAAAAATAATTATCGTTTTCAACATTTTAAAATCAGAAATATTCTTTTATGGCTAGTGAGATATCAAGATGTCTTCCTTGTTTCGATGAATCCAGTCGACTCTCCTTCCAGAGAATGTCACTTAGTAGCAGAGTAGCAGTTCTTTATGATCGGGTGTTTTTCTACAAAGCTACACACACACACACACACAATAAGCCAATACCACACACACACACACACCACACACACACACACACACACACACACACAATACACACACACACACACACACACACACACACACACACACACACACACACACACACACACACACACACACACACACACACACACACACACACACACACACACATATATATATATAATAGTATAAAATTTCAAAACTAAGGAGAAGCGATTTGATAGAGATCCAGATCAATGTTTTCATTTTTATTTAAAATGTTTTGTAAGGAATTAAGAGAAAACCTAAGCGAATACAAATCGATAATTATGCAATATAATATCAATATTAATTTGTTTTAACACTTACAAGATAAAAAATAAGAAGGGATAGTTTGAATATCTGGACATATTTGACATTTTTACTTGCGTGGGAATATATTGAAAATATCTGAGTCTTATTTTATTCTTTTATTGAATTTTTTATTACCTATAACCTTGATAATAACATGAAGCAAATATTTATTTAATCAATTCATGAAGTAAATACTTGTCCTTATTTGTGACATTTTAAAATTCAAAAACACATTTAACAGAAATTTAATTTTGTTATTATATTTTTGTTTATTGAAATCCTTACTGCTTAAAGCAATAATTTGTAAACGGTAAAGCAATTAAAAGCAAACACTCTATTTACTATGTTAGATTAGTGGGATGTTTTTAGATTGAAAATTTCGACTCATACATAAATGAAACAATTAAAGTTAGTAGAAAAAAATCTTTGCTAGAAATTATACATTCTTTTTTCACCAAAAATGACTTCTCAAAACAAAGATTAAGTTATGTTGAAAAAAAAAAAATTCCGTATAAAATCAACAGCTCTCTAAGTATTTCAATGGAAAACTAAATTAATAATCTTAAACAAACTAGTGAAACTAATATGAGGAGTTAAAATTCTTAATACTTCAGTAATCGAAAGTTTAATCGTTAAAATTTAGTACTGTTTCAAATACTTGCTCATCTTTAACAAATTTTTTAATGGGAAACACATTAGTTAAGAAAGAAATTCGACATTGATTGTCATCACCAATTATTCATTTCATATTTATTAAGATAGATTCACATTACAATAAACAAACTACTACTAATTTTTTTATAAAAAAAATCAGTATAACAATTTATTCAAAAAATTATTTAAATCGTACCAGTACTTAAAGATCACAAATAAACTATTCATTTTCATGTAAAAATACGTCCTTTAACAGTAAATTTCATAGAGCAAATTCTAGATTATTTTTGATACAAAAATTCACCGTGTTATTTAATTTTTCTATTAAATACCATTCCATTTATTTTCAGGCAAGTCCGGCCGTAAACTTTCAAAATGAAGTACTAATTGATGCTTCGTTTCCTACTAACTTACCTCCCACTAATATTTAACTATTCCACTCATGCATATTACTAATATGCAAGTCCAATTTCCCATTACTCATTTCTGACTAGGAAACGGTTGTATAGGGATGATATGGAAACCGAATCCCATTGTGGGATGTTAGTGCCCAAAGTCCAGTGCCTCGGTAACTTGTCCATCAGAATAGGCGGATCACCGAACGTCAAAGCAGGGAGATTAGGAGTTGTAGGAAAGGCGTGTACTGATGCCTGGCAACCTGCTTTCCAGACCTCATAATGTATAAGAGGAGATGGTGAGAGTTCACTTTATGAGGCATGATTCAATGTATCGACTGAATAAGGTTGCCCCTTTGAATATTTCAGTAGGCTTGACGGTGGACTGTTACTGTGACAAAACAAATGACTGCTCAGATTGAATGGGGAGGAAAGTGTCTGTATGGTGATCAGATTCGTGGAGTGAGGCGCAATTATAAGACATTGTGATATTTATGTGGATAAAATAGATAATTCGAGGAGACACATTACCTATTGAATGTGTTGGTAATAACTATCGTTGCTGTAAGTTTTGATGAGGTAACAAAAATTCTTTCTACATATTGTTGGTACATCAAATCGAAATGTTTATAAAACATTTATTATACGTTAATACTTTTAATAAAATGAAATGTAACTATATTATAAAATATTTGTCGTTTTGAATATATATATATATATATATATATATATATATATATGAGGAGAGGGGGTGTAGTTCATATGTCACATTTCGACAAACTCAAGTTTTAATAATTCAACTTTTAAACATGCCATTTCTTAAGACATTATTTCTTGAAATTCATTCTGTGTTTAAAACCGTGCAGTTATATATACGTAGCTTGTTTTTATAACATTTTGGTATATTGAGGATCAAAAGTGATTTCGCTTGTATCAAATTTAGTTTTAAATGTTAATTTAGATTAAAGCAAAGTTTGTTGATTTTCACAAGAATCACGCGATTGATTTTTCACACGATTTTCCTTCCACCTATATAAATTTCATGAAATAAATCTAGATATCATACTAATTATGGAAGAAAAGTCTTTTCTTTCATCTTTTTAGCAGGTATATTGAAAGGAAACGCATACTTGTTGCACGAGGCTGATTATTTATAGTTAATATATATGTTTGAAAATAAAAGTTTTATGCATTTCTCGAAAAATGATTTTTAACTTTCCTTTCTTAACGTAATTATAAAGCACCATTCATTCTTAATAACAAAAATGAGTTTATTTCGTTTTACAATTTAATTTCTTCTTTTAAATATACGTTACTTGTATTTTATAATATTGATACTCATGTGAATGTGTCTACGCTGAGATCCAAGTTTTTTAATAGAATATTTATTCAAGGGAAAGAGTTAAGTACTGATATATATAAAATAAATATTAATACCACTTGTATATGATTAAAATACTCTATTTAACATTCATGATCGTTTTAAGAAGTAAGTAATAGTTCTATAAATTTTTATGACCATGTAAAATCGGTAAATGGTAATTTTCATTCTGACTCAAATATAAGTAAATTTGCTTGGTACTGGAAAAAAGTATTTATTATTAATTCAAGCACAGTTGAAAATTCAATTGTTCAGTGTTTTCTTCTTATGTTTTCAAAAAATAAAGTTATCGTAGTCAACAAATAAAAAAAAACCGAATTCAAAAATTTACTTTCAAACTAAGTTTTGATGCTATTTAAATATTAACATATGTTTGTAATATAATTTTTGAAGGTAAATCTGTAAGCTCCTGCAATTTAAACAATTTTATTTTGTTCAACAACGCAAGTAAAAAAGTATAAAAAATAGTTATACCCCTTAAAATAGGATACCCCTTAATTCAAGGTTCAAAATTTTATTTGATGGTTAAATACACATTAAAAAGCAATGGTTTTTGTATATCAATGTAGGCTTGAAAATAAAAAGTTTTGCTGGAAACACAACTGATACTAAATGCTGAGAAAAAGAGAAAAAAATTACTCTTGTATTAATAATTACTGTAAGTGTTCAGATGTGTCACCACCTACATTGCTTCACGTTTGGTAGCAAGTGTCTGACCTACTCTTTCAAATATGTATTCTAGCTAAGTGTTCCACAAGTAGTAGCAGAGAGGACTGTTAATTTTGAATTTGCTGGGCTGGCAATCAGTCCCCATCGTCCAACTCATCGAAAACCAACCTGACTTTAATGTAATTACTTACATTAGCGTCGAAATAGAATGGAGAATCGTTACACTGAAATCGCGTGACATTTGGAACATTATAAAGAAGTATATCTAATAAAACACTCCCTGATAGATGAAATACATCGTGCCGTTGAGTAGCTGCTGGTTAGCAAGTATGGGCCATAATGGTAATAATTCGCAATACCGATCTAAGCATTAAAATGAATCCGCTCCATAATGTACGCCAAATTTTGCATAAACACTTTTAGAACTTTATCACAGGTAAACGTCTAATGTTTCAGCATTTAATTGTAACAAATCATTCTCAGGAATACTTTCACATTAATGTAAATGAAAATATGTTATTCTTTTCCTCAGAGCATTTCTTGTGTGTGTATGTGTGTGTGTGTGCGATTTCTTTTTTGCAGCTCTGTTCATTTCTAACCCAATGACGCTGTACAAAAAATGCTTTTTTCTACTCTTAAAGTTCTCAATATGTTACTTTTCCTTAATTAATGAATTTAAAGATACCTTGTGTAAGATTTAGTGTCAGAAATCTACAGTTTACTTAAATCTTAATCGTGAAAAATATTTTGTATCATCTAACACACTTATACGTAAAACATTATAACAAATCATAATGCAAATTTCTTTCCACCTCAGAGGTATTTATAACTTCTAGAATTTTTTTTTAATGTAACCCTAAATTTCGAGGGAAAATTTATGAACTTAAATAAAACAAAAAAGTTTCCTCAGAATTCAGATACCTTATCTCCATATTGTTCATCAATATAGGTCTGTGAGCCTTATTGTGATTGTTTTGCTATATATTTAGAAAATAATAGTTTTAGTAAAAGAAACATTCATTCCTTTACATTGAAAAATGGTTCTGACAAAAGTGGTCCTATGGGTAAAATTAGTCAATGATGGTTGTTTTTAATATTTCATTATCAGGTAGCATCTCATTAATATTTTATTTAGTAATTTTGATTATTCAGAAAGTTTTATGAATTTTGCTCTGAAAACGCATGTGATTTCAGAAACTTTTATTATAAATATAGATTTTTTTTAGTTAACACTTGCTTTTAAAAGTTTATTTTTAAATCAATACTTCATGTGTGTGTGTGTGTGTGTGTGGCTTAATAAACAAATATCACATTTGAAAGATTTTTTTAATGAAATAAAGAACTATTACCTAACTTACGCTTTTATAGTAATCAATGCTAAATTTTATTGCTTCGAATTTTAAAAATGCTCTTATATTTGTTATATTCATTATTAAAATACAAAATAAAAATAACATTCGAAACAAATTGTAATTGATATTATAAAATGGATAACTAACAAGGTCCCAAATTAAATGGTCTAAAATTTATTACAATAGAAAGTATTTTCACACATTTTAAAGCCCTATTTCTGTCGTACAAGTTAAATAAAATTGTTCCAATTTAACACTCAGAAAAAAAATGAAGAAAGCCTTTATTCCAAACAAAATGAATAGTAAAAAAATAGCGATAAAATGATAAAATCGTGAAAATAGTTATCTTGATATGTTAATTTCACAAAACACAATTCCATATCCCATTTGACCATCTGATTTATAACCTTCCATTTTCCTTTACTCGCATTTCGAGCTCTGAAAACAAGCACGGGCATCAGAACCACCGACACCTATTCAGGTTGCCTTTCTAAATTAACAACTGATTTTAAAATTGTATAGGGTACATAGGGGGAAACAGTCGAGAAAAGAAAAGTGTGTAAGATGAGAGTCGAGAAGAGTCTTTCCAAATTAGGATTCTTTTGTTGCTCCTTTTCAGTACACACCTTCATCCGCAATTTGTCACCTTGCAGTTCGGAAAGCGTTCATTCGATTCACAGCTCCCTCTTTCTATCCACCC
This sequence comes from Nephila pilipes, assembly GCA_019974015.1. NCBI lineage: Eukaryota > Metazoa > Arthropoda > Arachnida > Araneae > Nephilidae > Nephila > Nephila pilipes. The sequence continues at coordinate 5,775 of BMAW01095844.1, forward strand.
CTCCTCCACACGCCGTATAACAATAGACCGTCGAAGAAACGATTCAATTTCGGCCCCGGAGGAAGTAAATTCTAGAATTGTAAATTCGATGGTTGAAAGGGGGATTGCAAATATTCTGGAAGGAGGGAAACCACTGAACTGATTTTGTGGCTTTTAAGCTGTCGAGAGAGCAAACAACGGAATTTATGCTTGCCAGAGTCCATGAATAATTATAAGTGATTTTCTTAGATGGTGAGAACAACGAAAAAGAAGAAGGGTAATTTGGATTATGGATTAAAGAAATGAGAACAGAAGAGAATTTGTGTGAAAATGAATAGTTCCGTAATATATTATAAGAAAGTGGTACTTACCATTCCTGTTTCGGTGGCTTGAAAGGTTTTTATGGTAGTTCATCAAGGAATGAAAATCGTTAGCATTTTTTTATAACTAAAAGAACATAAAAATAATTTAAATAGAAAGCATTTTTTCTGTAATGAGTCTGAAAGTTATATTCTCCGTCAGTTTCTTGATAACAATGATTTGTAGTGTTGTGTGACACACTATATATTTTGTTTTTTAATTAGATGCTCCTTCTATTTATTACTTTAATTATTTTTACTGATTGTAGAATAATAAGATATTTTTTGTCTAGTCAAGTATTTTTTGGTTGAAATATTTATGAAAGGTTTAATGGTGTGATATTTATATACATGAGATACATTTATATATAATGAGACACGATTAATACAAAATGTTGTACTCATCTACTCAAAATCGTTTTTGTCTCTTGCATTTGATATGAATATGTAGAATAGTTTATCAAATATATTTTACTGGTCTATTCTTAGTTTCCTCAACGCAGAAATTTTATGAATTACTTCATATCTCCAGTTTTATTCCTTTCTGCATTTCATAGATTTTAATAGTACCTGTTATATATTATAGTTGACTTTATAATGGATTTCTCTCTTGCTTTTATAGAAAGATATTAATGTTTAACTTTAGTTATAAGAAAAATTGCTTTCAGTTTCATTATAAAATATAGTCTTGAAACATCCAGTGGGAAAAAAAATATCTAGTAAACACTCAAAGTATAACAAAATTAACATGGTGAGATTAGGGATATTGCCGTAATGGAACAGAAGATAGCTAAAAGGTGATAAAATAAATATATAGGTAATATTAAATGTTTGTTAAGTAAATTGGTTGTTGATAAATCATAGTTCGTCATTTCAGAATGAAATCTCAGAATGAAATCAAAACACGCGAAAAAGCATGGGATTTCTGTGGTAAAATATAAAGAAATGGTATCCCCTGCAGAGAAAAAGAGAGTTCCCTCACTGATAAGACTTAGAATCAATGAGGATTTCAGAGACGAAATCTGGTGTTTTATTTTTTTTTTTACTCTAATACCATTATACAGGAAAACTTTACAGCTACTGAATTAAATTTTGGGATAATAAACATGACTATTCCTTTGAAGAAGATTTCAAATGAACTTAAATATTCAACAGGTGTCCAATAGAATTCACTTCAAAGATACAAAGTGGCCTATCTAGTAAAAGGATTTTTTTTAATCACTTCAAAGATACAAAGTGGCCTATCTAGTAAAAGGATTTTTTTTTTGTCAAAAAGAAATCAGCCACTTAATACGGACACGTTGGGCCAATTACTATGGATCGTGAGAAAGAAATCAGTATGATACAATCTTAGAGACCTGAAAAGGACTAAATATTCCATCACAATATGATGAGCCGTCAAAAAAATCAAATAAAACGTTCTCAAGCGTTTTTCTATTGATACGCTGGGCACAGGAGAGCAAAATCAAGCGTATCGCATTTGATACGCTGGGAGTGAATGGGTTAAGAGCCTGATCTAGGATTTCTGTATGGATTATAAGTAATTCTGTAGGATTTCTGTATGGATTATAAGTAATTCTGTAGGATTTCTGTATGGATTATAAGTTATGTATGGATTTTAAGTAAATTTATTCACATTTGAATGCATAAAAATGGTGAAATGTTTTTTAAAAAAAGTGTTATTTCTACTCATAATAGCACTGGAAATAATGTGAATTATTAAAAAAAAATCATAATTCAGGCTCTGTACAGGTGTCATATCTATATATATGATGAATAACAATATAATAGAAATATTTATCATCAAAGGAGAATGTTTTAAAAATGTGCTATTTTTACCTTATTTTATGCTAAAAATTGCATTTAAAATTTTTTTCATTGTAATAACACTATTAAAATATCTTTTTTTATGTACATTCTAATTCAGATGATACTAAATATTCAAAAAAAATTATTCATTTGTACCTTTATTTTTTCAAATCATGATTCCGAAAGTTGTCGAAAATTTTAAATGCTTATTAAATATGTGCACGAAGTTTTATTGAATTAAACAGATTGTCTAGGGAATTTCGCGTTCACGTGCATATTTTATGGTTGACAATTTTATCTTTCGAAAAAATATCTAATACATATATTTCTATGTTAAATAAAGTTAAAATTCAAGAAACAACAGTATAAAAATCTCCAGTTTTATCTACTCTTCTCTGTGATAACAATGTTTATTTTTTTTAAATAGCCCTAAGCTATTTTATGAAAGTATTTGTTCATAACATTGAGAGCTGTGTAAATTCTTCAAAATTACTTGACAAAGTTTAAGAAACAGTTTTTTGAAAATTGAGAACAGAAAAATTTATAATTATTCATGTTAAATATATTTTTATAATAACGTACACACACAGATATATATATATATATATATATATATATATATATATATATATATATTTATATATATGGGTTCCATATTTTCATTTATTTTTCTTTCATTGTTACATTTCTTTCTGGATTTTTGTCTTTTTAAATATTTTAAATTATTCTTTCATAAATTTTCAGTATATATATATCATATGTTTGAATATGCATATTAATTATTAAATTTATGAAAATAACTTGATATATAAGAGAACATCTAAAATCCAATAATCAAACAAGAGGAGGAAACATTTATAGAAATGATAAATAATTGAATAAAAATTGAAGCAAATTGAATACAAACCAAAAAAGCATACCTATTCAGGCTGGCTCTGAATTATGAGTTGAACAAAATACGTGATATCTACCTTCAACCAGTGCATTTTGCTGGGCAAAAATTGGAACACTCCAAACCGTAATTTGTAATAGATTAAGCAAAATAAACATGAAAAGAAGAAGAAAGATACCCCAATTACAAAAAATAAGAACTATAATTTATTTAATTAAAATTTTTGATAAAGATTTAAAAATTTTGATTAAATTTGTACCCAAATCAAAACTTGTAAACATAATGCAATCTATTTAAAAAAGATTTAAAAACTAATTATTAAGATCCTATGACATATGCATGAAAGTGTTTAAAATCTGCATTTTAAGAAAATAAATCTTTTAAAACAATTTCTCCGAAATTTTGCACCTTAGTGAAATATGATGGAAATATGAATAATTAATAATTATGTAATGTAAGAAAAAGTTTCACAAATGAGAATATTCTCACACAATGAGAATAAAAATTCAACATCAAGACAATCAATCAGAAGTGAAATCCAAAATGCTCTGAAGGATCCTGAAACTGAATTTAATTGCTTGAGTAAAATATGCGTTTATAAGTTTAAATTATGTAATAATTTCTAGAGATCATCACACAGCTAGTTCACTAGCTAGCTATCCTTATAGTTTTAATGTTATGTGGTGGATTTGATTTTTTTAATTAAAATAATTTTGACATTCAATGAATGCCTTGAATGTTAATAACCCTTATGTTTAAGGCTTTAATTTTGAAAATCTCACAAATCCAAAAAACTCCTAAAGAAATTCCCACTTTTCAAGAAGTGAATGTAAAAAAAATTATTTATATTATTTTGTAAAGTAAAGATCTCAGTAAGAAATTATCAAAATATATAAACAAAAATTAGATATTAAATTTAATTCAAGAAATCATAGTTCAATATCCTCCAGAGTCCCTAAAGGCTCCTCAAGGGAAATAATAAATACATATCAATTTGGACTATCATAAGAATACTAGGAATATATTTTAACGAAAATGTAGCGGACAACCACTTTCTATCCAATCTCCAATAAATTTCTTAATATTTTTGAATTTGTCGTAACCTTGAATTGTCAGTGATTTATTACAATGCAAGAAGTTTAATTCAATGATCTTGTACATGGATATATTTATATTGCTATTCCAATAAGGCAATCTGATTACTCTAAATTTAGATGTATCTTTTGTATCATATAAATAACTATAAACAGTATATTCTAGTATCTGTAATTCCATATCTAAATTTTCAGCTCTACATGTATCTGAATTTCTCTGTGATAAAACCAAATAAATTGGATAAAAATCAGTGTTCGGCTTATAATCTATATTTTTACTAAAATATATTAGGTGATCTGAACGAAAAGAAAAAATAATTATTAACGTAATCCAATTCATAATAATGTATACAAAGACTATCCAGAATATGGCTAGCTGGTCCTCCTTGGAAATAAGTCCTTTATTTTTTTGTATACTTTTTTGATTGAAAATAAAATAATTTTCTTGAAGTACTAATTGTATAAGATACCTAAATTTGTTTAGTTTTATCATATTCTCTAAGTTGTAGTTAGCATAGAGAATCGAAAGAATGCTAATTATATCCTCTATATCAATTGAATTAAAAACCTCATTAAAATCCTACCTATAAATTGACTGGATTTGGATATTAGCTATGAAATGAATTACTTCTTTACTATTTTTAATAATAGCTGTCTCTTCAAGCTTTTCTAAAATATTTGAAAAACATTTTGCTAAGTTTTACTAGATTTTGTTAAGAATGTGTTATAT
>BMAW01095856.1:0-35670 GCA_019974015.1 Nephila pilipes
TTTTCCGATATTAAAATTAAAGTAGATGATATATTTTGAAATTGACTATTATGTCAGCTACATGTAATTAAAAATAAGCCAAACGATGAATTATTAAATTGAATATATTTAAGCTAAATATGAATAAAACTTAAACAAAGGATTAAAATTTGAAAAGTGACCTGGTACACCAAAAGTGATCCAACTGAAACAATAACTCCAAGGGTGGCTAATAACAGTGAATCTTATTTATATGATTACATTAATAATAACTTCTTATGAATCCAGTTCTTAATTTACCAAATTAGTCTCTGAAAAATCAATTGATTCATTTTTCTTAGATAGAAAATCCTTTTATTGAATTGATATTTAATGTGTTAAATATTAATAGATACTATTATTGTTCGTTTTTCTTTTGAATCTGTTTTGATTTAAAATTATGTGAAGGTTATTGGTGTCCAAACTGGTAATTTTTAGAAATTGTAAGCAATCATAGCGTAATTACTATGTTTTACTCTTTTGACTTCTAGCACATGTGAAAACTAATTTAGAATCACATTTTGATGTTATTTGTGGTAAAATAAATGTAGCAGAAAAATCGTTATAGGAAACATATTTCAAAATATTTTTTATCGCAGGTCTTTAATCTCGAAGTCATAGCCATAATTTACTAAGGTCACGAAAGTTCTGGAAAATTTTTCACTTTTCCTGTTGATAAAACAACATCATAAGTGACACATACTACATTATATTAAATATTTTCTTCTCAATGATATTTGGATTATGAAGTAAATGTGTAAGTGTCAAACTTAAATTTTGAAAGGAAATAAAGGTATTGAAAAATAAAACTTTAAAAGTACTAAATTATTATTTTATTTCAAAATATCAGGAACATAATAATTATTTAAATAATTTCTTTTAATTAATTTATATTCATGCATCTAAATCAATTCATTTTACAGAGACTTGTTTAAATTGATAAATATTATAGATTCAAAAATCATGCCTGTGATGCATATAATTCTAATCATATATATATTTCAAATAATTTCTTAAAATCTAATAGAATGGCGTTACTAAACTTTCGCATGCTCCCAGTCTTCGGCATGTGTTCCGTGAAGTGGGCTTGGTTGCCTTGTGGTCAAGATCGCGGACTCACGGCCGGCGTTGTTTCAGTCGAGTTAGGGGTTCGATACTGATGTCACTCAATACCTACTGTGTAGCAGAGCTGATGCAAAAGAAATCTTTCGAAGTCCATCCCTTTACCGTGTTGTAGAAGTTTGAGTAGGGAGGTTATCGTTTAAAATACATTTGAATTTCATGAATTCCTGCATATGTTAACATAGACGGCAATGAATGAGCAGGTTTGACAATGAAGAAAGTAAAGAATCTGAACCAGTCCTCTCCTACCAATCTAGCTCTGATGGCGAACGCTGCAGTTAAGCGTAAACTTTTCAACCTACCTTTGAAATAATCCCTAATTACAGACTTTAAAAGATCCAGACAAATGACGTTAACAAAATCAGAACTAATCACTACAATGGCATGGAAAATTTCCCTGGGATAACAAGAATATGTAGAAATTGTCCGGATACACCATTGACACCAGAATATATTCATAACCTCTTAAACCTAACGTTGCTCCACATATTATTTCATCCAAAACGAATTTCTTTATTATTTGCTTACTTTTTTGTAGGGCCTTTGAGATTATATAATATGAAGTGTGAGCAATGCATAGACACGACAAGTTAGCAACAGCTCAAATAATTTGATAAGCCCATGTAACAATGTTAGAAGTAAAAACATCTTCTCTATTAGGAAATAAAAATGAATGAAAAAAATATTTACAAATTTTTAAATAATAAGCTCTTAGAACATGAAAATATATCCTTTCATAGTTTCGTAAAAATTGAATTGTTATACTAATTGCACCCGTTACACAAGTGAAAAAATTATAAGTGTCAATAAAGTGCAATTAATAATAATTTGAAATTTTTCTGCTAGCAAAATGTTCGAAAATGTTTAGACAGATTCTTTCAATTAATTTTCTAAAGTGTCTCATAAGGGTTAATTAATTGTAAGTACATTATATAATGTATATAAGGCTTCCCGAGGATAAGATAGAAGCTATTTCTAAGATTAGTTATTCAAAGATCAGTTAGACTCAAAAATAAGTTCCATCAGTTTCATGAAGACCAAACTAAATTTCAGTTCTATGTCATTTAACTCTCTGATGAGAAAATTGTGTTCAGATATTAATCCAACTATTTAATGTATTTAATAAAAATCTGAAACATTATGTATAGTTAAACACTGAACGAAGATATTATTTAATTTCTATAAAAACTGAATTTTTATTAATATATATAGAGAAATGCTGTATTAGTAGATATTTTAATATGCAAAATAGGTCATATTACACAAAGTTAAGAAGTCTAATATAAATCTTTATAGCCCTAAGTAATTAAATCTTTTTAAGAAGAAAATGATGAACGTTAGAGATGTTTGGATAAGATATTTTTAAGTAATTACGAAACAACTTTCTTTGAAATATGAATATAGTTATTAACTATTTTCTTTTTTGTTTTATTCACACACACGCAACTCAAGTTTTATTATTATTATTATTATTTTCAAACATTTCAAATACAGTCTTTTGAATTAAAAAACACATAAACTATACTTACTTAAATAATGCTTCAAATATACTGATGATTAACATTTAAAATATATTTAAGATTGTTTTTGGAGAGAAATATATAAAAATCAAGAAAATTGTAAGACCCAAACACCAATAAAGAAGTTTATATTCTATTCTATGGTATTGAAATTATTTTTCGCAGATTTTGACACTTGCCCCTGCAATAATCCAAGGCTTCCAGCTTCGACACCACTAAATTATACCAATATCATATAGAACTCAATACTGAGTCTTGCTTCAATCGCTTCATTGGTTTTTATATTAACGTTGCACTGGAAACAATGCAAGGGATATTGGTGTTTGCTTAGTTTGGTTTGGTTTTATAGACATCGCACTTGGAGGAACACACGGGATATTGGCTACGGACCTAGTAATTTTGAACCTCGATCAAGTAATGAGGATGACACCTGAGCTGGTATCCCTTCTCGTAAGTTCCACACCACGCCAACGGGAAGAATTTGGGCCCCGACAGATTTAACGTGCATCAGCCGCGGCTACACGACGGGTCTTTAGTGGCCTCAAGGCTCGAGCCCGCGACTCTACGAAAACCTCCAGCCGCGTGTCCGTGGACATGACCATTAGACTACCACGGCCATGAGGGCTATTGATGACTAGCCTCATAATTTTAGTCAATTTACGAAGACGATACCTGAGCTAGTATCTCCCTTTCCAAGCTTTCACACCATGGCAAAGGGAGGACTTTGGACCTCGATAGATTTAACGTGCATCAGCCCCGCTACACGATGGATCTTTAGTGGCATCAGGAATCGAAACTAAGACACGACGAAAACAACGTCGACTGCGTTTCGCGAGCGTAACCACTAAGTTACCGTTGCACTTCAGTCTCCTAGCAAAGAAGCATCACATCCATGTGCGGAGGAAATAAAGGCGACTCTTTCAAGCGGTATTTTACCGGATACTATTGCCAGTTTTCATTGCTTGAAGGCAAAGTATATCTTCTTCGAATGCGGGGATAGTCTTTCTTACTTTGAATTTTTGACATCTCAAACATATGTTTATGACAACCTGCGATTTATTATGTTCCCCGTCATAATCCACCTCGGAGTTACAGACTATATATGCATCTAGTCTGTTTCTGGAGCCTACCTTTCAAGTGATAAGTAATACTATTTAAGATTTGTGCATACTGAGAACGATTAAGCTGATGAGCTGAATGTTATTATAAGTCCTGTTTTGTGTGTGTTTCTGTTGCAGATCAGCACAAGTGCTGTTTTTGGTTCTTTATCAGTGTAGTTAACTAATCTGTGCAAGTCCTTTGTTTTCTGTTACTGCTATTATTGTCTGAGCTCTGCTACCTGTGTGTCATGCTGAAGATTTATGACTAAAGCATAATTTGTCATTATCCTCCGAGTTGGACTTAATTTCCCTCACTCACACGCAGAAACATTTATAGCATTTTATTATATTATTTGTTATGATTAAAAAATATATATATATTTCAGTCATGGGAGATTTTAATAGTTTATGTTTGTAACGTTCGATGTGATTTCTCAACGACCTAAAAGAGTATCATTCCATTACTATAATAAATATTTTAAATATATTGAAATTGGTAGAAAATAGACATCTATTTTCCTCTTACTTCAAAATGTGTATGAATGAATTTTCAAACAAGCCTTTGAGAAAAAAAAACCATTTAAATTTCTCGTATATATTTATTGATTTAATGATTCTAGAAACATATAATTTTGTTATTACAATGTTTATTAAACATATTTGGGATTGTAAATAAAAATATAGGAAATACGAGAATATAGTTTGCATAGCACTTAGGAGTTGTACTTGCTGTCGGAAAAAATAACATGAAAAAATAAATAGCCTATAATTTAAACAGATTGCCTCAAAAATTATTTATTTATAATTCATGGAAAATATATTCTTTGTTTCTATCAGTGTATTCCTCGCCTAATCCTTTTTTCTACTGGTCAAGAACGTGTCGCAGTTCATTTTCTTTTAAATGTTTTAAGAGCTGTGATATTTTCTGTAAAACAGACTTCAATGACTTGAAAAGGGGCTTAATTTTGCATAGATTTTAGTTTTGAAGAAAGAAAAAAAATTCACACGTGCTAAATCTGGAAAATATAGAAGATGCTCCTGAGTGGCAATTCATTTTTAAACATTAACTATTTCACGTAGATACCCGCATGCGAAAGAGCAATACCTTGAAGTTGAAAATCAAATTGATTGAATTCTGTGAGTTTTATTCTCATTCTCTGTCAGATTAATTACAACTTCTTTGAAAAAATGCTGTTTGTAAGAGTAACATTTTCTTAAAAAATGTCCAGAACTTTTTTTCAAAATGATTTCATGCTACATCAAGACAATGCTCTTTGACACACAGAATTCTACTAGAAGCAGTTTTTGTTTAAAAAAGGATTGCTACACAAAAACTTCCTCAATTTTCTCCTGATTTACCACATGTGATTTTTTACTAACCCCAAAAATAAAATTTGTGCTAAGAGAGCCATTTTTTAAGTCATTGAATGCTGTTAAGAAGGAAACATATTTATTAAATTAGTTATTAGAAAATATCCTGAAACATGCTTTTGAACAGTGAAAAAAATGTATTGATGTGTGAGTAACAATGAGGAATATGTTGAAAGTAAGAATCAACAAATTAGTGATATATTATAAATAAAATCAATTTTTGAGCCAATCCATATAATTTATAGATATAATTCATACAATGAATAAAAAGTTTGCTTCTACAGTTCTCGGTTCTAGGGTTAAAAAAGCCATTTTTGCGCAATTGTATATATGTCTATTATTCGGTTTCTCTTGTGACCGTTACAAGTCATCCATTATTTGACTCCATTTTTCCTGCTTTCCTCGAGACATTAAATTTTGAACATCTAAGAAATAAAATTATCATATATTTCTCAGAAATGGCGTACAATACATAATTAATATATATTTTAATTCTATTTCAAAATTTCACAACCATAAAATCTGTTTCAATCATAAAAATTCAATACACCATATTCGCAAAAATGCCTGTTCAAAATTAAGAATTTTAGATGACAGTCTAATTAATAGAATTTTCTAAAATGTTATCCCATTTTTCACTCTTTAAGAATGAGTTTTCTTCATGCTTTGTCTTGTATCTTAAAGTCTCAGAGGTAAATAAAGTGAAGGCATTCAACAATAAACAAGCTCTTGAGACTTCTGTTTTAATTGCATTTCCAACTTGTTGAAGGCTTTCGCATCCAGCAAGATTAAAACTTTTGTCTCTCCTGTGAAAGTATGATTAATTTTGAAGTATGCCACCAGAGGAAATTTAATAAAACACTTTATTATACTTGCTGAAAATGACTACTTCTCTAAACCTGCATTTCTCTGTTTCAGATGCGAGACAAAACTAATTTCTTATGTCGAAAGATAATTTAATTTTGGTGCTCACAACCTGTTATACTACCAACATCTTTTTTAATATTTCAAAATTGATACACTCAATTTATTTACTTTTCTAATAAAATTAATGCGTAGCGAGTATTTTGATATTTCTCAGACACGTTTGGGATGGAGAAATGTATTATTTATTTCTTTTCGTAAGATAGTGCTGTGAGATAGTGCTTTCATAAGATACTTTGTTGAAATGGCCATACTTTACATTTATTTTGTATCATTGTATATAATTAAATAGTATGAAAAAGTGAAACAATTGTATGTTTCATTCCAGTACAAATGAAATGTTCAATTAAGATATTTATAAACGTTTTCGAAAATCCCTAACTTTTTTTTATCCTTAAAGTACCTTAATGTTTCCCATATATGCATATAAGATACAAAATTATATCATGGTACTTAAAAAAATACGTATTAAATGGTAATCCCCTATTGTATGAGTAGATGACTCCAAAAAGCATAAAAATAATTATGTTCTTCCTATGATGCCATCTATTTTACGTTGCAATTCAGAAGTACCAGATTTTAAGGCGATCATGTTTGACATTTTTAACTTTTCAATAACGGGGATAAAATGACAAACAGGCCGGGTTCATACTTTCAAACTGGGACTATCCTGGTTACACTAAGATGACAACTTAGCCTAGTCAAAATAAGAAACATATCATTACAAACAACGCAGATATTTTTCTAATAACTTACTAGCTTATCAAAGGTTTTACATAATATTTATTGAAAGCTTGTGGAGGCCCCACACACTGAGCTTCTATTTTTAATGCTGGTTGTGGGAAAAGATCGTTTTGGAGCAAATAAAAGTATTCGTTGGTGTAACAGTATTTTATTACTTAAGATAAATTGCACGCAGAAAACTAAAGCATTGGATGTTTTCGAACCCGTAAAGGGGGAGGACATTTGACCATAGCGGCGTTACGAACTATTGATCTGTGGGTTCAACGAAACGTAGATTAGTCACTTTTTTCCTGCGTTGTCATCAACTAGGCTCAGCAGAGGATCTCCTTTAGGCGTTGTTGTTGAAGAGAACCGTCGTATACTCCCCTTCCAATATCATTGTGATGATACGAAGAGAAACATTCTAAATGGCATTTGTTGAGAAATTCGCTTTTCCAGCTGTTACTTAAATTTATATACTTTCCATAATTATTGTATTTAGTTTCATCTTGGAGCAGTTTCAATTTGATGACATTGCCTGTCTCGAGTTGGGTGACGAGTCTAATTGAAGCGTGTGCCGCAGCCGACACATTTAAGATTTCTTTGCGATTGTCCAAGACACAGAGGCAAGTATTTTGCATCAGGGACAGATGAAACCAGTTGTTCTTGGCTGCATTACCATATAGGGTTCAAATCCTAGTTTTTTGGGGGGAGGTTTTAGACTAATGGAGAGAGAGGATATTTGACCTTGGAGTCCCTTTGTTGTTTCGGACCCATCAATACCGGTTTCGAAAAAAAGTTAATTCGTCGCGTTTTGCTGCACCCTTAGCAAACACACCAAAAGGGGCTTCCCCATCGGAATAGTTATTAAGGCGTTTTAAATACTGGAGTTCTTATTGAAAAGAGCCGCAGCATAACAATTTCGCAAATAGCTTTAAAATAAAAATTGGAAAACCAAGGTATAATGTGTGTACAAGTGCACTCCCCAAATCCTTGACCTCTAATGATGCATCTCTCCAGTTTCGCCTGGTACTAAAAGGCACTTCTGCTGCTTAGGACAATTAATATAGATGAAATTGAATAATTCAGACTTCAAACCTCAATAACTTTTTTTTATCCTGGTTGCACGGTTGAGTGCAACTGTTGACATGTGGTTGGCGATTCCTGGAATTAATTTGAAAAAAATTAAAATAATGTCAAAATAGTATAAGCGTACCACATAAATTTCATTACGATGTCGTAATTTATATTATCGATTAATTTTTATTAATACGGTAACTTGAGGCTCACTTAACTCGTGTTTTAGTAACCATGGATTCATATTACGGCGAAGTAATTAGATCTCACTATATTTAAAAAAAAAACGATATTTATAATCCTATCATACTTAGGATTATTCTTCAAAATTCACAAATCTTATTTTTTCTTCAAAATTTGATTTGTCCTTTTATGCTCCTAAAGTAGATAACAATTATAAAATAATTGGAACGCAGAGTGAAAAATTTCGATGACACACCCTTGTGTAAAGTATCAATCTCATGATCAATCGACAGTCTATTTTTTCATTTCCTGAAATTAATATCCAGAAACAAAATAAATAAAGCTTGCATTAATAAATACATAATATTTAAAAACCATTCAAATTTTTAAAATTTATTTACTTATTTGTTATATATTCACACGAAAATTAAATCATTATCAATTGGGATTCGAAAACATTTATATTCCAAAAATGAAAATAACAGAGAATGCTCCGAGAGGGCAATTTATTCATTACTTCAGAATAAAAATAATGGAAAAAAACAAATAATTTCACTTGGAATCTGAAATTAAATGATGCCCTCTTTGCCATTTTAAAGGCTTTGCATTTGACTTCAAATATCCTGCGAATTCAAAGTTAATAATTCCTGATATCTCGGTCCTTTTATTGAAGTAGATATAAAACTACATTCCATCCTTTTTTATAATGAGAAGAGCTACCTCATTTTCTCCCCAAGCTTTTATATCATGTCTTCCAGATCATTGGATTCCTGCTCCCACCTATCGATTTTTGCGTCAATATAATGTTCCCTTTAATCGATTTGTTGGAATAATCGTTTATGTAACTCAAATTTCGTCGCTTTCATATCGATTTAATTTATTTTTAATCGATACTGGAACATGCTCTCTGTTCCAAGTTCTTTGGTACATTGTTATTACTATTGATTTCTGCTTTTATCAACTATGCCTCATTGTGCAGGGAGTTTCTTTGTGAAGTTTTCTTATTTCCGTAAGGGAAATTCTTCGTTCAGCTCAATCAAACATCAGATGTTTATCTTTCTCCTTAGAAAGTATTTGCAATGAAGAACCCAAAATGCATTTTGTATTTTTATTATCGAACATCTGTAATGCATATTTAAGTCAATGAGTGTATTGTGGGCTACACGTCATTTTTTTTTTGTTTTTTTTTGTTTATGTTGTTCTACAAGGTTTTATCTGATTACCTAAGACCACAAATATAATATAACAGGAAAGATTGATCACCGATTGAATAAATGAAAGCATAATTTTTTTTCTTCTTTGGAAAAGGACAGTGAGGAAAAAAAGTGAAAAGAAAGAAAATGTGGGAAGAGAAATCGGGATCGCTGTAAAAAAATCCTACTTGATTGACAAGAGTTAAGAAAGAATTCGATTCCTGTCATTTGAAGGAGCTATTACGGTTTCTTTACTTTAGTAATTACTGTAATTGAATACTAAAGCTTTTTTTTCTAAGGAACGCTGAGAAAGGTAAGAAAAAATAAAAAGTCAGATATTTTATTACAATATGTAGTTAAATAATGTTTTCATTTGCAACATTGAGATACCCCCATGACTTTCCTTAACTAACATCTTATGCTATTTTCTGATTTTATATTTATGATTTCAACTCCTTTTCAATCAAATGAAACGTGATTACGTAAATGTGATCATTATAAGAAGCAAAAAGGACTTAAGAATAGTGATATATAAGCGAGAAATAGAATGGAAAGTGAAAGTGGATAGGTGACAGTGCGTAGTCAGTAGAGCATGGCGAGTTTGAAATTGGAGTGAATCTAATCGTTGATCTTCTGTGATTAAAATCGCTTGGAATTTATTCTAAATTAGAATAAATGTTAAAAGGATTCGAACTTTCAGTATTCGAGAAGTGATTCACAATAAATGGTAATTGGTTTTCTAGAATTATATTGCTTATTTCTAAGCTTGGATTCAAGTGCCTTAGTAATTATTTCAGACAGAACAAATTTGCATAATATCTTCGAACAAATCTAATAAATATTGCTTGTATTTTTCTGATATCTTTAAAATTGGAATTTTGTGACATTATTCACCATTTAATTAAACCTTATGAGGATGTATGTTGATAATAAGGGAGTGGAATTAAGCATTAAGAGCCACAATGTATCAATTATAATTATATATGTATATATATTGTAACTTGTGTAACTTCTTATATGTTATATAACTTGTTATTCAAGTTTTTTCTAAGAATACGTATGTTGCATTTGGTAAGAAACATATTCATAAGTTAGTAACATATTTAAATTTAATTTTATAGGAAATTTAATTGAAATTTTTTTGAAATGTTTGTGTGCGTGAAGGTTGAAAAAACTTAAATGCATATATTTTAGTAATATATTCAGCGTAATAAAAATTGATATATAATAATAGAATTTGTTAATGCTTTTCATTTGTAATTCTTATAGCAATTGATTCCATTTAATGCTTATATAACATAGAGTTAAGTGGTTTGTGAATTATTTCATATAAATATAGAAAATATAAGTGTTATTCTATTTATTTATATATATATATTTTTTTTAAAATAAAAGGAAACAGAAGAACAAAAGAGACCGCGAATGAATACACGAATGAACCATTGAATTAAATTGAAATAAACAATCAAATAAATAAATTTACGTCTAAATTCATAGTAACAAATTAATTAGTTAAATTACATTTGCCTATATATTTAAACTTTCTGTTATTGTTGTGATTTTCTTTAGAATCGTTATTAATCTCTTCGCAAAATTTGTATAAGCAAATGCAAATATAGTATTTTGTTCATCAAAAATTGACAGAGGTTTACATTTAAGATAACTAACTTATACTTTAAAATGCTTCAATTGATATAGAAAAACAATTTTGAATTTTAATATATTCCTGTGTCTCTATGATGAATACAACACCTTCTTAATTCATACTTTTAATACAGCACAATATATATGTGAGAGATCAAATGCAGTGATAAATACTGAAGAAATTTTTAAAGGATTCTTGCAAAATTATGATTCATACCAGCTCAATTGAGGAATTGGATATGAATACTCTTTCCCATTTTTATCCAAATTTATTACAGTCGTATTCCTTTAAGTCACAGCTCGTTAACACGCGAGTCTGCTTAGCACAGGTTTTAAAAGGGCTCCCTTTTTATGAAATTGAAACTATATTTTTTAGGATGACGTCATAATTTCCTGTTAGAAACAGATATTAATACTTTTTTTTTTCTTTCTGTTTCACATAAATGAAACATCAGTTTATGTATACGATAAAAAATGGTACAAAACTGGAACTAACAGAATACATATTACACAATTTTCTTCACGTATAGTTAACAAATGATAAGGATTAGTCAGTTGTAGAGACAAGTTCAAAGGAGTATATTGTTAAAGATTTGTCTATATGCGGAGGTGTTATATAAAGAGGAAGACGAAGATGCTCCAAAACAATCTCCAATCATACATTCTAAAGCTCTCGAAGCAACATAACTATTGCTAAATTATTTTGAGTTACAACCCTCTCGGAATGCTACAGTATTATTAACAAAGGTTTATTATTGGCTATATTAGCTGTAGAGTAATTAACAAATAGGACTGTAACACAAGAGATAAAGAAGAAACAAAATAGTGTAAAAAGTTATGGTACTTTGGTTTGGTTTTCAGAGTTCTTTTGTCAAAACCAATTATTTTGTCATTTAATGTAAATGTTTATTGCGCAGGAAATTAATATCGATTTTAGAACTAATATTTTTTACCCGATTAAAACTAATAATGTAATTCGCTTGCCACTGAACTCGCAGTTTAGTAAACATAGAATCTGACTATCGTGTGAATGAAAATCGATTGATTTCTCCTTTTTTTCCTCTTATTTCAGTTCTGAGATGCTGCTTCAGTATTATTATAATAATTTAAGTAATTTCATGAGTTTTATTGAGGTAGAGGGTAATTTTAAAATTCATATTAAAATTATTACTTCCTCTGTTCCATAATAATAGAAACAAGAAAACATTTCAGCAGAAATTACTGGCAAATCCGACTGGGAATTAAATTGTAGCGCAAAATTGAGAAATCTCCAATCAAAACCAATGTTTCATTTCATTGGTCATTTGTTTTGACACATCTTTCAGTATTTAGTAAGCCTACTTGTTAAAAATCATGACTATTTTTCTAACTACATCCACTGATCGAAAAACATTTGTTTTATTTCAGTTGAGCATCAACACATTGTAAAAGTAAGATGAAAAAAGAGTTTTCACACAAATATCGAACGACGATTATTCAGTAATGCATCAAAAGAAAAAACGAAAAGTTGCAAATAGGTGCAAATAAACTGCTGTTTGTAGAAAATGCAACACCATGAAGGAATCATCAGAATCAAATGAAATTCGCAGCAAATGTCAATTATAGGATATTATGCAAATTAATAAAGTTTCAGAGCCATCGCGCGTGCGCGGCGCGCGCAGCGCCCTCTGAATTGATGCTGAAAGCGTATAAATAAAGTGCTGTAGCGGGACGTTGAAAAAAGTCTATGATTATTTGTTAGTGGCAAACGTTTAGTGAGACCTGAGTATGCCTCCACGACGGAAGAATAAGAAATTCAAGCAACTTACGGAGTTTGAACGAGGGAGGATAATCGGCCTTCGAGAAGGAGGATTTTCCTATCGCGCAATAGCAGCTCGTATGCAGCGGAACAGTTCCACAGTGATGCGAGTTTGGAAGCAGTGGACCGACGAGCACCGAACAACTCGAAAAACAGGCACTGGACGACAGAAGGTGACGTCAGAGCGCGATGATCGACACCTGCTCCGCATGGCGGTGAATGATCGCACAGCTTCCTCCAGGCAGCTGGCAGCACGTTGGTCTACTGCTACAGGTGTACAATTGTCGGCTTCGTCAATTCGTCGTCGTCTGCTGCGCCGTGGATTGCGTGCAAGGGTGCCTTTATACAGGATTCCCCTCACGGCGAATCATCGACGGCTGCGTCGGCAGTGGGCTCTTGAGCACAGAGACAGGCGAGCTGATTGGCACCAAGTTGTCTTTTCAGATGAATCACGCTTCAATTTGTGGACCCATGATGGCCGTGTTCGTGTTAGACGTTATGCCGGTCAACGCTGCCTTCCTGAGTGTATTATTGAACGACATAGTGGTCGAACACCCGGAGTTATGGTCTGGGGTGCGATTTCGTATCATGGACGATCCAATTTGATACGAATTGAGGGTAATCTCAATAGCAACAGGTACGTCCGTGAAGTGCTACAGCTCGAAGTCGTTCCTTTCCTTCAAGGCATCCCTGGAGCTATCTTTCAGTAGGATAATGCACGCCCACATGTTGCGCGGACTGTTCGAGACTTCTGTTCAGCACAACGCATGCAACTTCTTCCTTGGCCTGCTTATTCACCGGATATGTCGCCTATTGAGCACGTGTGGGATATGGTTGGTCGGCGTCTCGCTCGTGATCCGCGTCCTGCAGTTTCCAAAGACGAACTTTGGTTGCGCATACAAGCGATATGGAATTCTCTTCCTCAAGCAGATATTCAACATCTGTTTGACTCCATGCCACGTCGTATAGCAGCACTTATTGCAGCGCATGGTGGCTGCACCAAATACTGATTTCGGACGCTTAATTTGTTTCTTTTGTTTTGAAAATTTCATCATTTATTTGTATCAGTACAAGTCGTTTCTGCATTAAATTTCATTTGATTCTGATGATTCTTTCATGGTGTTGCATTTTCTACAAACAGCAGTATACGTTAGCTGCAAAACAATGTTAGTGCAACAGAATGACTATATCAAAAATTTAGAAAAGTGCTTCCAAAAATAATTGTTAAGGTGAATCTTTTGCTAATATTGTTTTTTTGAAAAAAAAAAAAAAAGAACTGTAGGCGTTAAAGCAAAGATAATGTAGAAAAACTAGAGAAACTTCGACATATCTCTCTAAGCATAAAATGAACCATAAGGTCAGCAATTCCCACGCCATTGTTTTCCCACGCCCCACGTTTCCATTCCCCCGCCCACGTTTTTAAATCTACATGATTCTGATTTTTAGAAAAGAAAAATCCAGATAACAAGTTTCAAGCAGCTTCAAACCGTTTCTTAGAGAAACGAACAAGGATAACGCAAAACCACATCTAAAAGATGATTCGTTATTAATAGAGGATGTATTTACTTATAGCTCCATACTCAAATCTGTTAGGCTTGGGTTTTTTAACTCAGCGCAATCGCTACATCAAACTTCGCCCAATAATTTTCATGAATTGATAGAAGCAGCTAACATAGACTTTGATAATATCACTCTCGAAATGTTGGACAATATGTTTCTGTCACTTCAGCAAGTTATGCTGGAAACAATAAAGAACGATGGCTCCAACAATTTTAGCTCACGTATACAGAAAAAGATGAACTTCGCAGCCAAGAAATTTTACTTAAAATTTTAAATACAGTAAAGATATTATTGAAAACTGCATGAAATACTGCAACACACGAAATAAAAATTAGGAATAATATTTTTAATTTATTGTTTAATTTAATCTAGTTTTTTGATAACAAATGAAGTATTCTATATATTTTCTTTTGCTACTAATATTGGGGGTTAATTAAAATCATCAATTGTTCTATTATTATTATAGGACAGAGGAAGTACAAAACAATGCAATTTTATTATTTCAAAGAATATAAATTATATTCGCATTTTATATTTATTCAGATTAGCTTATAGTACATAATAGCGTGCTGAATTTTTTTCAACAATAACTTCCGATGTATTTTGTGAGAACTCGGTCCACTTGAGTATTCTACGTAAAGCCTTTGCGTTGCTTCTAGTACAACAATATTAAAACCAATCAAATCCATTTTGCAAAAGCAATCTTATAGTGCGCAGAAAGGAAATTAGAAATGTTGAAAAGAAATAAATCAAATGAAGCACGTACATACAAAAAAAAAACTCATCTTCATACTATAACAATTGCGAAACATATTTTTTTCTTATAATTAAACACTTCGACAAAAGCATTTTTCTTCAAAATTTATCTTCCATCGGTGAAAACTAGTAATTTCTAAATTTGTTACTAGACGATTCTCCATTAAATAGCAAGTACTTAAAGTTATTTCTTCATTACCCCCAAGTTATTTGTCAATGTGTTTGAAAGTTATCGCCTTTTTTTTCTGAATGTCTGACAAAAAAAATGAAACTTAAGTCGATGTAGGTTAAAATTATAGTACTGCAGAACGTCAAGATTAAGTTTATTGTTTCATAAAGACGTGACTAGAAAATTCTCAGTCATTGAGGGTCTGAAAAATGACTTTCATCAACGAAGAACTAAAATACTCTTTGTGTAAGACGTGCTGCAACTACAGATAAGAAATTCAAGTCGAATGGAGTAAAACCTGAACTTTAAAATAATGTGAGAAATAAATCTGAGTAAATGTGTTTCCATTTAACAAAAAAAGAATAATTACTTTAGATCCGTGAGTTTTTGAGTGAATGGCCTACTTTTCTACAAGTGATTCATAAAATGTAATTGTATGTTGGAGAATGAGACTATTTTTGTGTCGTTCTATTTTAACTTTGGAAATATTTGTACACAAGGAGCGCACTTAATGTATCTTGACATAAATAATAAAATTATAACTAACCAACAAATAAATTCATCTCCTTTCAAAATAATCTCCAAAAGAGTCTATACAAACCTTTATTCAGATCATTGAAACACTTTTTTAAGTATTGGAAATAACCCTCCGCAAAATACGCGTAACATTTTCTTTGATATCCGAGGCGTTTTCAAATATCTGTCCTTCCACAGCTGATTCAACCTTCGGAAATAGGAAACAAATAATCTGACTTTAAATCGGGATAATTTCTTGGATGTTGTATCACTGTAATAAAATGCTCAACAAGATGTTATTGTACAGAAATTGATGAATGGAGTTTAGCATTTTTTATGTAAAAGAAAGGATTGTCCTTAATCAAAACGTTCCTTTCTGATTCGTCTTATCCTGCTCTTAGTCAAAAATGCATCTCCTTGTAA
Organism: Nephila pilipes; assembly: GCA_019974015.1. Classification (NCBI taxonomy): domain Eukaryota; kingdom Metazoa; phylum Arthropoda; class Arachnida; order Araneae; family Nephilidae; genus Nephila; species Nephila pilipes. The sequence goes on from BMAW01095856.1 coordinate 16,098, forward strand.
ATTAAGTTAAAGTTTGCCGGGTCATCTTCTTCTTTTCTGTGAATCTGGGACTGGGGGGGGGGGGTAATTATTAAACAGTGTCCTTGTATTGTGACTAGTCCTATGCTGGACCTCCAGTTAAATTCCCAAGTGAACTTCGTACTTATTTACAGACACTGGAGGGTTGAAGGACTGGGATCACCCCATGACCAACAACCTAGACAGAAGACAACGAGAAACGAACCTGGGTCAGGAGTGCTCAGAGTCAAACATACTAACCACTACACGACTACAACAGCTAAAAGTACTGATTAATCGAAAGATTTTCTGGGTCAAATTCGTAGATTTATTTTTTAATATTATCTAATTGTGACTCATTTTCAGGGACAAATCTGTGGTGAACAAGTCATTTCTAATTTAAAAAAATTACAATCATTATTGTCTTTGACTTTTATTTTGACATCTCAGATATTTTATTTGTATAGGAGAAGATAGCCCTTTCAACTGTGCACTTTGTTGTTACGTTTCTATGTCGTATTGTAGACACCGAGTCTCTTCTTCAGCTGTGTTACACTTTAAGAAATTTTGGACAAATATCTCAGTAGTCTGAAAATTATCACATCTAGCATTTCTGTTTCCGTTTTGCTGTTTTGTCAAACTCTGAGGCGCAAATTAGAGCATAGACATTATAAGATTACTATTAAATTAGTCTACGGCTTTCTTCTCCGATTCCATGCAAGCCTGAAAGTCGCTGAGGTGTTACACGTCTATCAGCTTTTACCAAAACTGAATTTACTCCAATTTTCATCATTCTTTGACACTTTCAAGATGGTGATTATTTTACTCTTGCACGTTCGAAAACATCGCACTATGTTTTGCGCACTAGGTGTAAAGGACGAGAAGTTTTCGCTCATTAAGCTTATTTCCGCACACAAAATCAGAAAGTAATTTTTGGCCATAAGAATTGCAGCACCAGGAAGAAATAATCTGATGAATGTCAAAATTACTTGAAAGGAAGATAAGGTTAAGATATGTAAATGATTTGTATTTCAGCGCATTTAGTTGACGCAGAAGGGAGAAACGACATCTGAAGCACTGCATAAGAGAAAAGTTGTGTAATGAAACTCTCATTCAGAAAGCGCTTTGTAAGGTCGAAGTTTGCTCAGAACATCGTGTTATGCCTCGAATAAGAAATAGAAATACTTACCATCAAGTGTAAGAACTCGACAGAAGCAGGATCGTTGCCGATCATTCCGTGATATCTTCCGTCACATTGTTCGAAATCTAACTATTGGCCTGCGAATTTGGATTCATTAGGTTGCTGAGAGTCATACTGAACGGCATGCAGGAACTCCCAGCCCTACCATGAATAAAGCCCGAGAGAACAGATATATTCTGAGGTTGGCCTTGAAAAACCATACTACCACATCACAGACCATTAGTCTGGAAATGGATATGTTTGCTGCATTCCCAGTATCCGCTCGTACGGTGTGACGAAGTTTGCAGTAGAGTGGAATGTCAGCACGGTGAGCATAAATTCGGCTTCCCTTAACAAAGCAGCACAAAGAGAGATCTCAACTCTGGTGCACTGAACGACAAAACTGGATACATGAGTGGCACAATGTCGTCTTTTCAGACGAGTCATCTTTCTGCGTGCAGTATTGTGATGGTTGTATACTTTTCTGGAGACTCAGCGGGGACCACTTGTCTCCTCCTTGCATTCGATATCGGCATGGGGGCCTACACCTCATGTTATAATTTAAGTAGCCATTGCGTATACGACATGCACATCTCTAGTTCAAATTGATGGCAATTTAAACACAGATAGATACATCTGACCTCTTATGTCCAATGTCCAGTGATTGTGCCATATCTTCGAGGCTTGGCAAACGCTATCTCCCAACAAGATAATGCAAGAGCACAAGTTCCACGATGTGTTTTGACCTTCCCCAATTCACAGGGTATTCGATTGTTGCCCTGGCCTACACGGTCACCAGATCTGTCACCCACAGAAAATATCTGGTCATTGTTGCTGAGATACTACTCCGGCAATCCTTTACAGCTAAACCGGTTGAGGAAGTATAAAATAGACTTGAAGCAGCATGGAATTATTTGCCCGGTTCCTCTCTGTGATTAACGGGGTAACGAGTCATTTTAGCTGCCAGGGTTGGTAGCTGTTCCTACTGATTTTGCACCCCTGTGAACTCCCAAACTGCTTGCAAATTTAAAAATTTTGTCTTCGTGCTATAATGTTTTCGTACAATTGTTATCTTTTTTATATTTGTTTTCCTTCATGGTGTTGTAACTGTAATACCCAGCTGTATACATTATCTTTTAGAAACAGTGTAACTTGTTAAAGTACTTAGTAAAAATGTAATTAGTGCTTAGAAAAATTTAAATACTAATGTATAATATGTATACCAATATTCAAGTACTTTATGAAATAAGAATTATTAAGATTATTTGTTTATGGTGTTAACTTTTTTTTTAGTTTGAGTCTTCTCTTTAGAGAAGTGTATGGAAATCTAATTTTTGTGTATTTGGATTTCATTTTTCTGATTACTTCAGCTTCTGATTATCCAAGATTAATCGTATTAATGCAATAATAAAGTTTTCTTTATCTTTCAAGTAATAATCTAGTGGAAAATCAAAGATTTTTTTTAAAAAAAAATCATTGTTTGAGAATGAAAGTTTCAGTAAAATGCAGTTTTCTGAAGAAAAAAAAGGATATAAATTAGAGAGTTTCTTTTACTGAATTTTCTTAAATTCAACCGATTTCGTACAATGAGCTTAACAATTTATTTGCAATGCACGAGTTATCACTTTAAAGAAAATAAAATTTATAAGAAAACAATTCACCATTCCATAGATGCTTAGAAACTTCTTGTAAGAGCTCTACTTTTTAAAAATGCAGTATTATTCAGGGTGGAATCTTCGAATGCTGGCAATTCTGAGTATTTTTTTTTTTCTGTTCTTAGTTTTTTACAAAAACCACTTTCATTTATTTCATGTGAGAGAAATGAAAACAATTTCTCATTTATTCACAATATTCAATCTAAACTACCCTGAATAATAATTTTAAATGTATATATATACATTTTTTTTATTAAACAAAACTCGTAACAAAGCAAATTTTTTCCAATGCAATTGAAAATAAAAGAACGGCTTGGTATATTCGTCATTTGAAATCATTTGTTTCTAAAGGTTATCTAAGAAATCTTGAAGTAATCATATGCGTTTCTTTCAATGGATGCATATTAATAAAAAAAAATGTTGTATTTGAGCATTGGGCGAAAAAGGAAAAGAATACATTAGGTAACATTTGTCTTTTGATATGTTTCGAGAGATAATGCTTAATGTAACATTGACTTTAAGATTTGTTATTTACAATTGGCATGAATTCGCATAAATCATACAAATATATTCCTAGTATAACATATTGGAAAAGTAATATATTATTCATACGTGACAGTAAATGGTTTATGCAATCCAAATAGTTTTTTCAACCCAAGTATTATTGCATATGCATTTTGAAGTATATCTATGCATTATATTTCCATTTGCAACGAATTTCTGTGATGAATGTTAAACTGAACAATGATATACATAAATAAATGAAACAATCTGTCATGCAAAATTTCTATATTTCATGAAAAGTAGTTACAGTGTGGAAAAAGAAATTAAGAGTTTCCCTTTAAACATTAAAACACATGCGATTGTAGCATGACTAGGTTCTTGTCGCGTTTGTACTCATGCAATATTAGTACATAAAAAAAATTTGTACTTGTGTTTTTTAGAGTTTCGCTGAATGTGGTTTACTTAACAGAAATTATCAATTTTTTAACTGATAATGCAAACTAATATACGATATCATATTGATTAAGTGAGTCAGGAATTTACAAAGGAACTTGAAAAGCAAAATTCAATTGGAAATCATAAGCCCGAACAATAATATTGTTCGGGCATGTAATAACAACAATTTACTCTCCATTCACACCGAAACTTTAGCCCAAGATAGATTTTAGCCTTGAATTCAGCTATCCAAGGTGGTGTTTTCAAAACTTTTTCACCTGCGACAGACCGAAATATGATAAATATCTCGCTTACCGTTGTCAGCCCAAAATAAAAAACAATACATAAATAGGAATTTTATCTATTAAGTATGATATGTATATATATATATATATGAGTTAGAGCAACACTTGCTGTTGATTAGATTTTTAAGAAAATTGACATACATAGCAGCAGGTTTCTGAGAGACGAAGCGCCATGTTAACATTCAATTGATGAAATTGTTTTTATTAAAGAATTTAATATGTTTTCTCGTACAGATAACAAGCCGAAAAAACGACAAACACTTTGATTGTTTTATAATAAATAAATGGTTATTCTTTAACGAGAAGTATCTAGAATTGAGACTGTGAATGTATTTTATGTCTGGACACAAATGTAATATCAGAATAACATTTCGATCAGTTTTTTCTTCTCACGGTTATCAAGTATTCAAGAATTTACATCTATCAAAATCGATTAATAATCCATAGATTACTTTCACGTAGATCTTCAGTTTAAAGAAGATAATGATTACAGGTTTCAGCTAACTTATTTAATGTTGGTTTATTATGTTGATAATGACATTTTAATTGATGTCTCTAAAAATCAAGAATTCTCCGAAAAGTGAAATATTTCTACATCTTTCTTTCATATGCGACCCTTCCAAAGGGCCATTTTCTTTTTGAATCCTTCCATTTTATTTCTAAGAGTATAAAAATCCGTACATGATTCCAGAAGAGAAATATTAAGATTGTTAAGAAGGCTGAAACTCATTCGAATGAAGTAACACCTAAGCGGTGTGATTCATTAGAAAAATTGTTGAATCGAGATCATGTAAAATATTTAAGTATTTACATATGCGATAATTGTGATGCATATTTAATATGTTCTCTTTGAATATGCAAGTATATCAAAATAGGATGTATACTTATTACGTTCTCTTTGAAGTATTCGCGTTCTTTGTGTATTTATGTTTATATTTGGGGAAAGTAGGTGAGAGTTTTAAATAATCTTTGAAAAAAATTAAATTGTTTAAATTAGCCTTGTTGCGCGGACCAGTGATTGGAAAATGCTAGTGTAAGATATAATTATTTTTTTATTCATCATTCATTCATTTCGAGTTAAATCTGAAAGTACGTGAGTCAAAGGGTTCGACATGTTGTGGGCTCTATCGTATTAAGGTTATTTAAAAAAATATTTTCCTGTATGTTCTATGAAATATATAAGTAGAAATGACATTTCTTAACGTTTATTGGCTAGCAGCATTATTATATCTTACAAAAAATTATTTTTCTAACGTTTTGTTAAAATTTTATATATATTCAATTAGTATTGAGGAAGATGATGTTACTGAACAAATGTGGTATTTACAATGGCGGGCCTGAAATGTAGTAGTGTGTCCACTTGCGTTACATGTCCGACAAGGAAGGAGTAGGGGGAAGGATAGCTGAGCAGTGGGCTTGTCCATTCATTTCGTTCTTTGTTCGCATAGAAACATTCTTTAACAAATCGCTGGGGTTCAAAGCTGCATTTAATGTTGAGCAGTACTGTTCTTTGTCAACGAAACTCAAGAACGCAACGAAATCGAAACACCGTGATATACTTTCTCACGAAGTCATCATGTTGCTACTTTAGACTACAGACTATAAATGCAATAAAATATATTTTACCATAATTCAAGGGGGAAGTCCTGAGTTACTATTTACCCCCCCCCTTATATATTCCAGATCTGTCCCCAAGTAACTTCCACATATTTGATTAAGCCAAAAATACACTGAGAGTGGAACTTTTTCAAATGAAGCAGAAGCGTGCTTACTTAGTATATTCCAATAACAGCTAAGAAACTTTTGGGAGCATGGAATTCTATGACTAGTGTTCATGATTATGGACTGGTGGCCGACTCTGTTTTCTCTGAGTCGTGGTCTCCATCCCTGATGAATCTAAAGGCCCATCATACAGCGATATTAAAAATGGTCGATGACTTTTCGTTGACGTGATGTGGAAATTAGAAGAGGAAGGTGTCAGCTCAGATGTCGTCACTTGACAGAGTCTCAAAATTACGAAGTCCGTCACCAATAGCTCTTGTGTTGCTTCTCAGAGCGACGTACATATACAGTCACTTGCGACTAGTACCAAATGAAATATATATCTAAGCAATTTCGAACAAAACTTTTAAAATTTATTAAATATTTTTTCCAAGTATTTTCTGTCTCTTTATTTATAGTCTCTAGTCTAAGAATACACTTAAATTCGAAGAGAAAAAAAAATGATTAACTTCATGTATGCGCTTCAGACATATCAGCGGTTTTTTTTTAACTTATGATAAAAAATAAAATATCCGTGAAACAAGTAAATAGGTATATATATAAATCAAATACGTTTAATGATAAACAATTCTAAACATTTAATTTTCAAGCATAAGAAAATCATCTAACATCTCAGAAATTTTAAGTGTTTGAAGTTCCAAATTCATGAGAACGAATTTTATGACTCATTAAACCCCAAAAATGTTTAAAAACGCAGGATCATAAAAACACTATTCATGAAACCATATGCACATTACTACTCATTCCAAGAAAAATAACAAAAATGTAATGCATTTTGGAAATAGAAAACCGGAAGAATTTTTTTGTCGAATAACCAAAAAAAATAAATAAAAAAAAACAAACAAAAAGCAATCCATCATATTTCATTCGATTTAAACATCCATCTATCGACATCACTTATATTTTTTCAGACAAAAAATATTCATCGTATGTTTTATTTTCTTTTTAAAAAAAAATGGAACAATCTTCTTTTTTAAACGATCGTTTAACAAAAGAGAGAGGGGAAAAAATGGTATGCGTTTTAGAAAAATTCGATATCGAAAATTCAATCAGAGAGAGAGAGCAAAAATGGAAAAACGTAACGACGAATGAAAAAAAGTAATTTAAATCCTCTTAAAACACATTATAGTCTGTAGAGTGAGTAGTTATTGAAACGTAATGGCTCTTTATATAGGCCATTACCAATCTATGAAATAAGCTTAAAATAATGGTAAGGTTTCTGACAATGCTGTGGCCACATATGTATGTGCGATACTTCCGACATCATTTATATTACGCACGCAATGCCTTAAGTGCATGAAAATGTAAAATTTCGTAAAAACGTTGCAGATGCTAAACTGTTCATTTTTTTTCCCGAAATGGCGAAACTTTTAATGGGAAGGTAAAACTCGGAAGAGTAAATTTTTTTTAAAAAAAAAATAAATAACTTTCAATAAAAAAAAGAGCTTTTTGTGAAACAATATTGGAATCCTTGATGGCGGCGATATCATAAAAAGAGATATGAAAATTCCATGCTATGAAGCACTAAAAATTAACATTTATTTTCAGCTATCAAATACTTCAAGTTTTTTGTTGTTGTTGCTGTTTAATGAGAGAGAAATATTTCATTATTAAAAGAATTGATCACATGATACATAATATCAAGCATTATATCATTTTTATTTCCAATAAACTGATAACTTTTCAACATATTAAGAGTAATATGGTTTGTATACCACAAATGTGTAAATTGCAGTGTCTCTTACAGTCCACATATGTATAAAAATGCCTCTAGTACTTATATTTAAAAACAATTTGATAGTATCATGCAGTTGATACTCTTTAAACTAAGATTCTTAAATATGTCATATTTCAGTTTATTGCCTAACAAGGAGTGAATTTTTTCCGTACAAATCTATAAGCTAAATGTATTAAATTGCAGCAAGCAAAACACATACTCCAGTTTGTGAAGGCTCTATCTGCGATCTTTTTACTAACAGTCCTCTTGGGGAATTTTCGGGCCTTAAAAATTATTTTTATTAGAAAGCTTTCTCCGAAGAAGAGAACGTGATCATGCAAGTTAAGACAGACATGTGTGTGGTATAAGCTTTCGGGAAGGAGAGATAGGAGAGACTTCTAGCTGAGCAGTAAATAAATTAAGTGTTTTAGAAATGTCGAGACTTCCTTCCAACCAAATTCCCTCACGAGTTTTCTACGTATTGCTGTACATATTTAAATTCTGATTTTTATAGAAATTTAATTGAAATTTTTTTGAAAAGTTTGTGTGCGTGAAGGAAAAAAAAAACCTTAAAATGCATATATTTAGTAACATATTCATGTAATAAAAATTAGATATATAATAATAGAATTTACAATTTTTTAATTCTGTAAATTTATAGCAATTGATTCTTACTTAATGTTTGTATAAATATAGAGTTATGGTTTGTCAATTATTTCATATAAATATAAAAATAATTGTTAATTCCATTTATAGAGTATATATATATATATATATATATATATATATATATATTAAGAAAAGGAAACAAAAAGAACAAAAGAGACCAAGTGAATGAATACACGAATGAACCATTGAATTAAATTGAAATAAACAATCATGCAAATAAATTTAGTATTTAAATTCATACACAACAAATTAATTAGTTAAATCTACACGGTATTACATTTTAAACTTTCTGTTATTGCTGTGATTTTCAGATTCGTTATTAACTTTCGCAAAATTCTGAATAAACAAATGCAAATTTAGTATTTTGTTCACCAAAATCTCGAAAGAGGTTTACATTTCTAAGGTAACTAACTTTATACTTTGAACGGCTTCAATTGTTATATAAAACAATTTTGAATTTTAATATATTCCGTGTCTCTATGATGAATATAAATACCTTTCTTATTTCATATACTTAATACAGCACAATATAGAATACATGTGAGAGATCAAATGTAGTGATAAATACAGAAGAAATTTCTAGCTGATTCTTGGTGAAATTATGATTCATATCAGCTCAATTGAGGAGTTGATATGATACTCTTTCCCATTTTTATCCAAATTTATTACAGTCGCATTCCTTTAAGTCACAGCTCGTTAACAAGCGAGTCTGCTTAGCACAGGTTTTAAAATGGCTCCAATTTTTTGAAATTGAAATTATTTGAAATTATGACGTCATAATTTCCAGTTAGAAACAGATATTAATACTTTTTTTTCTTTCTGTTTCACATAAATAAATCATCAGCATATGTATACGTTAAAACCCGTGCAAAACTGGAACTGACACAGTACAGATTACACAATTTTCTTCATTTTAATTAACGATTGATAAGGATTAATCAGTCGTAGGGACAAGAGCAGAGGAGTACATTATTAAAGATTTGTCTGTATGTGGAGGTGTTATATAAAGAGGAAGAGAATGATGCAGCGAAACAATCTCCAATCATACATTCTACAGTTCTCGAAGCAGCAGAACTATTGCTAAATTATTTTGAGCAACAACCCTCTCGGAATGCTACAGTATTATTAACAAAGGTTTATTATTAGCTATATCAGCTATAGAATAATTAACAAATAGGACTGTCACACAAGAGATAAAGAAGAAACAAAATAGTGCAAAAAGTTATCGTGCTCTGGTTTGGTTTTCAGAGTTCTGTTGTCAATATTTTTGTAAATATTTTGATATAGGAAATTGACTTACATATTGTAAGAATAGCATGCATGGTCATAAATTTATTTCCTTGAATAAACCAGTTATTTTGTCATTTAATGCAAATGTTCATTGCGCAGGAAATTAATATCGATGTTAGAACTACTATTTTTTTGCCTGATTAAAAACTACATTAATGTAATTCGCTTTGCTTACCGAACTCACAGTTTAGTAAACATAGAATCTGACTATCGTGAGAATAAAAATCGATTGATTTCTCCTTTTTTCTCCTTATTTCAGCTCTGAGATGCTGCTTCAATATTATTATAATAATTTAAGTAATTTCATGAGTTTTGTTGAGGTGGAGGGTAATTTTAAAATTCATATTAAACATTTCTCTGTTCCATAATAATAGAAACAAGAAAACATTTCCAGCGGAAATTACTGGCAAATCCGACTGGGAATTAAATTGTAGCGTAAAATTGAGAAGTCTTCAATCAAAACCAATGTTTCATTTCATTGGTCATTTGTTTTGACATATCTTTCAGTATTTGGTTAGCCTACTTGTTAAAAATCATGTCTATTTTTCTAACTACATCCACTGATCGAAAAACATTTGTTTTATTTCAGTTGAACATCAACACATTGTAAAAAAAGTAAGATGAAAAAGAGTTTTCACACAAATATTGAACGACGATTATTCAGTAATGCATCAAAAGAAAAAACGAAAAGTTGCAAATAGGTGCAAATACGTTAGCTGCAAAACAATGTTAGTGCAACAGAATGACTATATCAAAAAATTTAGAAAAGTAGCCTGGAAAATAAATTGATAAGCGTGACGGCAGCGGAAAAAAAAAAAAAAAATCTCGTGTGCGCAGCAGCATAAAACCTGTGGTGTTTCGGTTTCTTGCAATGAGCCGCGCCGCACTTACGCTGTAGCATTTTACCGCTACATCTATTTTAAAAGAAAACGGTATGCCGCTTGCAAACGTTTTGAGGAAACAGCCGCGAGCAATGTTCAGTATGACGGTGGTGGATGGCTGGCAGCTCTGCTACTAGCTGCTTTTAACCAGCTTTGCCGCTAGTACGTCTTGCCAATGCGAATTGGTAGAAGCAGCCATGTATTTATACTTTGAAGGGAAGGGCTATGTTTTCGCTGGCCAGCAAGCGGCGCAAAGCAATGATGCTCAGCACGAAGCTACGGCAAGTATAGCCTGCAAGCGAAATGGCTAAAATTTCAAAACAGTAACGATATTATTGAAAAACTGCATAATATGCAACACACGAAATAAAAAATTAGTGAATATTCCTTAATTTATTGTTTGAATGTAATCTAGTTTTTGAAAACAAATGAAGTATTCTATATTTTGCTTTGATTACTGAATATGGGGGGTTAATTGAATTATCAATTGTTTATTATTATAGAACAGAGGAAGTAAAACAATGCAATTTATTGTTTCAAAGAGAATATATTCGTATTTTGATCTTATTCAGATTAGCTTATAGGGTATAATGCGCTGCTTTTTCCTCAACACTAACTTCCGATGTATTTTGTGAGGAACTCGTCACTGAGAGATCTCTATGAAAAAGCCTTTGCGTTTTTTTTTGCTTCTAGTACAACAATATTAATACCTCAAATCCATACTTGCAAAAGCATCTTAATAGTGAGAAGGAAATTAGGAAATGCTGAAAAGAAATAAACTTACAATGGTGCACGTACATAGCAAAAACAAATCCATCTTCATACTATAACAATGCATATATACATATTTTTTTCTTATAATTAAACACTCATGCAAAAGCATTTTCTTTTCAAAATTTATCTTCCATCGGCTGAAAAATCGTAATCTAAATTTGTTACTAGACGATTTCCATTAAATAGCATATACTTAAAGTTATTTCTTCATTACCCTGTATTTGTCAACCGTTTGAGTTATCGCCTTTTTTCTAGAGTTGCAAAAAATGAAAACTTAATTTGAGTAGGTTAAAACTTATAGTACTGCAGAACGTGCAAGATTAAGTTTATTGTCTTCATAAAGACGTGACTTAGAAATTCTCAGTCATTGAGGGTCTGAAAATGACTTCTACTCAACGAAGAACTAAAATACTTTGTGTAAGACGCTGCACTACAGATAAGAAATTCCAATCGACGGTAAAACCTGAACTTAAAATGTAGAAATGAAATCTAGAACAAGTTCCATTTACAAAAGAATAATTATTTTAGATCCGGAGTTTTTTGGAATGGCCATATTTCTACAAGTGACTTCCAGAAAATGTCAAGCTGGAGAATGAGACTATTTTGTGTCGTTCTATCTAACTTTGGAAATATTGTCAACAAGGAGCGCAATTAATGTAATTCTTGACATAGAATAATAAAATTATAACTAACCAACAACAAAACTTATCTCCTTCAAAATAACTTACAGAAAGTCTATACAAACCTTTTTATTCAGATCATTGAAACAAGACTTTTTGAAGTATGAGAAACTAATTCCCATGAATATGAACATTTCTTTGATATCCGATAGCGTTTTCAAATCTCTGTCCTCCACGGCAGATTCAACCTTCGGAAAAGAACAAATAATCTGTTTTTTAAATCGATAATTTGTTGGATGTTGCATCATCAAATTAAGAATGCCACAAGATGTTATTGTAAGAGCAATTGATGAATGGAGTCTCAGTTTTTAGCTAAAAAAAGGGATCCCTGAATCAAACGTCCTTCTCATTGTCTTATTCTGTTCTAGTCAAAATGCATCTTTGTGAATTGCTAAAAGTCTTGCGATCATCCTTCTTCGTTTTGTGAACAGACTGGGCATATTAACATGTCCTGTATTGTACTATCTGACGGCATGCTGTAATTCGTGACATTACGCAATGATTAGGCTGGATCACTACGGTAGCCCGGCAAAGACCCGGACTCACGAGCAGAGTGCAATCTATAATAACTGGAAACCCGCTGGCAACCCCTTATAAAGTACCTGACTAAGCAAGCAGCTTTGGCAATGTTATTTACATATATCTTACCCTTTGTAGGCATAAAGCGATGTTGTTACTCAAAAAATATCATTCCACGTTTTAGTTTTGCATTGATATTTGAGATAGACGTGTTGCAGGGTACAGTAACGACTGTGAGCACATTACTTACACATGTGTATACGTTTAGAAATGTGTCGATGCAGTAAGGGCGTCTCCCAGTATCTGAAAATTATCATCATCTACGTTTCTGTTTCCTTTTACTGTTTTTTGTAGTCAAACTCTGATGATGAGCATAACTATAAGATTACATAAATTAGTCTATGATTTTCTTCTCCGATTCCATGCAACCAGAAATCGCTGAGCTGTTATTACTTCATCAGCTTTCAAACTGACGCACTCCAAATTTATCATTCTCTTGACATTTTCAAGATGGTGATTATTTCGCTTTGAGAAACACACACTTTACTTTGTTTTTACCTAGGTGAAAGGAGATAAGTTTTCTTCATGCATTACTTTCACACACAAAATGAGCATTACTTGGGCCATAAGAACTTGCAGCACATCAGAAGAAATAATCTGATGAATCAAATTATTAAGAAGATAAGGTTAGATATAAACAGATTTTGTATTTCAGCTCATTTGATGACGCATGAAGGGAATGTAATCTGAAGCACTGCATAAAGAAAAGTGTGTAATATCTATTCAGAAAGGCTTGTATAAGTGGAATTTGCATCAGAACATCGATGTTGTCCTCGAATTAGAAAAGAAATGTTACTTACTGGCGTAAGAACTCGATAGCTGAGTGATGCTAGCTGATGATCCTGTGATATCTTCCGCATACATTGGTCGATATGAGCACCATTGGCCTGAAGTGTGGATTCATTAGGTGCTGAGAGTCATACTTCCAACGCATGCAGGAACTCCCAACTCACTAGCAATACGCCGAGAGAACAGATATATTCTGAGGCTCGCCTGAAAAATCATATACTACCACATCAATTCAGTTAGTCTGAAATGGACATGTTTGCAGTATCCCAGTATCGCTCGTAGCTGGTGTGACGAAGTTTGCAGAGGATTGTCAGCACGGCGACAAATTCGGCTCTGACATAAAGCAGCACAAAGAGAGATCTCAACTCTGTGCACTGAATGACAAACTGGATACATGAGGGAAGCACATTTCATGCTTTTCAGAGACGAGCCATTTCTCGAGTGTGCAATTGTGAGGTGAGCATGTTTCTGGAGAGACTCAGCGGGACGCTGTTACGCCCCTTTGACATTCACGTAATACGGATGGCCTAGCACCCCTCATTGTGATAATGCAATAGCACATGCGTACATGAATCGTACATCTCTAGTTCAGATTGATGGCACTTAGACACAGATAGATAAGCATCTGACCTCTTCATGTCCTGTGTCCAGTGATTGCACATTCTCGGAGGCTTGGCAAACAATCTCAACAAGACTAATGCAAGAGCAGCAAACACGAGTGTTTTGACCTTCATTCACAGGGTGGCATGATTGTAGCCTCTGGCCTACATGCCACCAGATCTGTCACCATGAAAATATCTGCATTGTTGTGAGGAGTCTACTCCCGGCAATCCTTTACAGCTAAAACTGGTTGGAGAAGTATAAAATAACTTGAAGAGCATGGAATTATACCGGTCTTCTCTGTGCTTAATGGCTAAGCATTATTAGCTGCCAGGTTGCGAGCTGTTCCTACTGCGATTTTGGCCCTGTGAACTCCCAAACTGCTTGCAAATTTAAAACATTTTGTCTTCATGCTATACTGTTTTCAGACATTGTTATCTTTTTGCTATTTGTTTTCCTTCATGAGGTTGTAACTGTAATACCCAGCGTAATATTATCTTTAGAAACAGTGTACTGTTAAAGCACTTGTAAAAATGTAATTAGTGCTTTAGAAAACTTTAAAATTACTAATGTATACATATGTAACAATATCAAGTATTTTATGAAATAAGAATTTTTAAGATTATTTGTTTGTTTTAACTTTTTTTTAAAGTTTGAGCTTCTCTTTAGAGAAGATCATAGTATGGAATCATATTTTTTTATTTGCATTTCATTTTCTTATCAGCTTCGATTATCCAAGATTAATACGTATAATGCAAAAGTTTTCTTTATCTTCAAGTAATAATCTATGGAAAAATCAAAGATTTTAAAAAAAAAAATTGTTTGAAAAATGAAAGTTTCAAGTAAATGACATTTGAGTAAAAGGAATATAACTAGAGCTTTTCTTTTAATTGGAATTTTCTTAAATCTCAACTGATTTCTTGTTCATGAGCTTAAAATTTATTTTGCACGAATTTGTTATCATTTAAAGAAAATAAATTCATAAGAAAACACATCACCATTCCATAGATGCTTAGAAACTTCTAAGAGCCTTTTTAAAATGCAGATTATTCAGCGGAATCTTTCGAATGCTTCTATACCCTGAGTATTTTTTTTTCCTGTTCTAGTTTTTTCACAAAAAACCATTCTCTATTTATTTCATGGAGACAGAAACAATTCTAGCTTTATTCACAATACTGATAATCTAAACTCCCTGAATAATTTAAATGTATATATACATTTTTATTAACAAAACTCGTAACAGCGAAGCAAATTTTTCAATGTAACTGAAAACTAAAAGAACGGTTGCTATATCTGTCATTGTTGAAATGTTCATTTGTTTCAAGCGTTTATCTAGAAATCTGAAGTAATATATATGCTTTTCATGATCTATTAATAAAAATGTTGTATTCGAGAAATAGAAAAAGGAAAAGAAATACATTGCAACATTTGTCTTTGATATGTTTCGAGAGATAATGTCTTAGAACATATGACTTTAGATTTTTATTAAATACATAATTGCTACTAACATACAAATATATTCCTAGTACAATAGCATATTGATAAGCTAATAGGTCTTATTCATATGACAGTAAATTGGTACATAATCCAAATAGTTTTCTAACCCATTATTGACATCAGCATTTTGACGATTCTTGATCGTATATCACTTCTGCAAAGAATTTGTGATGAAATAAGTTAACTGAAACATGATATAATAAAAATAATCTGTCATGCAAAATTTCAATTTCAGAAAGAAGGAGGGTAAGAGTAGCCTGAAAAGAAAGAGTTTCCCTTTAAAAATAAGACACCCATGTTGTCAGCATGATCTAGGTTTTGTCAAGGTTTGTAATATGCAATATTAGTACAAAAAAATTTAAATTTTGTGTTTTTTAGAGTTGTGAATCGTGGTTTATTTAAGAAATTATCGAATTTTTTTGATAATGCAACTAAATACTGATATCAATTGATTAACAGCCAGGAATTTAGAAAGGAACTTGAAAAGCAAAATCAATTGAATATAAGTCACCCGAACAATAATATGACCTTGGGCATGTAATCAAATTTACCTCCATTCACCGAAACTTTTAGCCAAGATAGATTTAGCCCTGTGACTTCGCTATCCATAGGTGGTGTTTTCAAACTTTTTCACCTGTTTGCACAATTTGAAATATGATCAAATATCTGCTTTTAACTGTTGTCAGCCAAAATAAACAATACTAAATAGAATTTTATCTATATTATGTATGGATATGTATATAATATATATACAGTAGAGCAACACTTGTCTGTTGATAGATTTTAAGAAAATTGTGTACATAGTAGCAGGTTTCTGAGAGAGTAGCGCCATGAACCAAATTTCAAATTGTATGATTTACGCATTTAACATTGTTTTCTCGTAAGATAGCTAGCCAAAAACGACTAAAATTTGATTGTTTTTACAATAAATACGTATTCTTAATGAGAAGTGATCAAATTGAGACTGGAATATTTTATGTTCTCGACACAAACACATTATCAGAATAACGATTTGCTATCAGCTTTTTCTCTCACCATGATCAATTAGCCATGAATTTATATCTATCAAAATCGATTATAATATCAGGCTATTTCTACGTAGATCTTGAGTTCAAGATGGATAATGATCATACAGTTTCAGCTAATCTTATTTAATGTTGGCTTTTATTGTTGATAATGACTATTTAATTGATGCTCCTAGAAATCAAGTATTCTCCGAAAAGTGAAAGCCATTTTCATCTTTCTTTATATGGACCCATCCAAAGATCTAATTTCTTTTTTGAACCTTCCATTTATTTCAAGAGTTAAAAATCGTACATGATTCCTGAGAAGAGTATTAAGTGATTGTTAAGAAGGCTGAACACTCATTCGAATGGGGAACAGCTAACGGTGGATTCATTGAAGAATTGTTGAATCGAGTATTCATAGTAAACATTTAATATTTACAATGACGATAATTTGGCGATAATTGTAAGATTCTCTTTAATATGCAATATCAAAAATAGGATGGTATACATATTCTACTCTGGTTTTCATAGGCTTATGTGTTTATTTTATTTGGGGAAAAGTAGGTGAGAGTGTTAAGATTATAATCTAAAAAAATTAAATTGCTGTAAATGTGGCCTTGTTAACGCGGACTAAGTGATTGAAAATGCAGGTGATATAATTATTCATTTTATCTCATCATTCATTCATTTCGAAGTTAATCTGAGAAAGCACTGTGTCAAAGATTCACATGCCTTAGGGCTCTATCATATTGAGGTTTTTTAAAAAATATTTTCCTTTATACGTTCAAAATATGAAATATATAAGAAAATGACATTTCTTAACGTTTATTAGCCAGAAGTAGTATATATCTTACAAAAAATTATTTTATATCAACGTTTGTCAAACTTTATATATTCACATTATTGAGGAAGATGATATTACTCGAAAAATGTGGATACAATAATCGGCCTGAAATGGAATACGAGTGTCCACTTGGTTACATGTCCGAAAGGAAGGAGAAGGGGAAGGAAGTGACAGTGGCTTGTCCTGTTCATTTCTGCTTCTTTTGTTCTGCGTAAACTATTCTTTTAACAAATCGCTGGTTTCAGAGCTGTATAATTAATGTTCAGCAGTATTTCTTTGTACAAAACTCAAGAACGCAACGAAAATCTGAAAGCCATGCGAG
This sequence comes from Nephila pilipes, assembly GCA_019974015.1. Classification (NCBI taxonomy): domain Eukaryota; kingdom Metazoa; phylum Arthropoda; class Arachnida; order Araneae; family Nephilidae; genus Nephila; species Nephila pilipes. The sequence continues at coordinate 33,605 of BMAW01095856.1, forward strand.
TACTTTTCAGGAAGTCATCCTGTGTACTTTAGACTACATGACTTAAATGGACAAATAAAATATATTTTACTCATAATCTCAGAAAGTCCTGAGCCTATCTATTATCCTCCCCTTATGATATTCCAGATCTGGTCCCAAGTAACTGTCCACATATTTACTTGCCATCACTGAGAGTGGAAACTTTTTAAATGAAGCATAAAACGTGCATTTAGTATAATTCAAACAATAGCTAAAAAAACTTTGGGAGCATGGAATCTATGACTAGTGTTCATGATTATGGATCAAAGTGACTCTGTTTTCTCTGGGAGTCGTGACCCATCCCTGATGACTCTAAAGGCCACATCATATGAGTTGATATTAAAATGTCGAGACTTTTCGTACATGTGGAAATAGAAGAGAAGGTGGCCAGCTCAGATGTCGCTCACTTGACAGAGTCTCAAAATATCACGTCCGTCACCAATAGCTCTGTGTTAGTTCTCAGAGCGACGTGCAACATATAAAGTCACTTCAGTGACGTATCAAATGAAATATAGATCTAAGCAACTTCTTGACAAACTTTAAATGTATTAAAGCATTTTTCCAAATATCCTTCACCTTTATTTATTGTCTCAGTATCAAGAATACATTAAAATTCAAAGAAAAAAAAATGATTAACTTCATGATGCGCTCCGACATATCAGCGTTTTTTTAACTTAATGATAAAAAAAATAATGTCAAAAATCGGAAAGCTGTAAATAGGAATATATAAATCAACATGCGTTTGAAGATAAACGACCCTAAACATTTAATTCTTTCAGCATAAAATCAAATCACTTAATGATCCAGAAATTTTATGTTGAAGTTTCTGATTCATAGAGAATCGATTTGTAGATCATCATTAAACCCAAAAATGTTTAAAAAACGCAGGATCATAAAACCCATTCAGAAACCAACGCACATTATACTCATCTCCAAGAAAATAATAAAAATGGGACGCTTTTGGAAAGAAATGGAAGAATTTTTGTTTCGAATAACCAAAAATAAAAAAAACAAACAAAAGAACTAGCACCATCATATTTCATTCGATTTAAACATCCATCTATCGAATCACTTATATTTTTTCAGACAAAGATTCACTCGTGTTTGTGATTTTTCTTTTAAAAAGAACAATCTTCATTAAACGATCGTTAACAAAAGAGAGAGGGGAAAAATGGTAGTGAAAATTCTGATATCGAAAATTATCAGAGAGAGAGCAAAATGAAAAACGTAACGACGAATTGAAAAAGTAATTTAAACTTCTTAAAACTAATTATATAGTCTGTAGGAAAGGAAGTAGTATGAAAACGTAATCGGTTCTTTATATTACATACAATCTATGAAATGCTTTAAAAATGGTAAGGTTGACAATGGGCTGCATATGTATGTGAGCATTCCTGACATACATTTACTATTGACGCAATGCCTTTAAGTGCATGAAAATGTAAATTCTCAAAACGTTGCAGATGCTAAACTGTTCTTTTTTTCCTGAAAATGGCGAAACTTTAATGGAAGGCAAAACCGGCAGTACGCTACCTTTAAGGCGCGGCGGCTGCGCAGGCGGCAGCCGCGCAGCAGCGCGGCAGCAAGGGCTGGCAGGTAAAGGCTTTGCGCAATGGCGCGGCAGCGCGGCGCTTGCCGCAGCCTGGCAAGCGGCGCGTACGTGTTTGGCAGCCTGGCAGGCGAAGCTGCAGGAAAAGTGGAGGTTTTAAGCGGCGTTTATGTAACGGCAAGCAGCGGGCAGCTGCGCAAAAGGCAGCCGCAAGTGCCGGCCGCATTTTTGCCAAGAAAAGCAATGGCCGTGCGGCGTATAAGCAAGCGGTGGCAGGTACTTTAAGTGTGCCAAATGCAGCCGGTACTTGTGCTACGGCCGCAGCAATGGTACGGCCATGGCATGAAATGCTTTTCTTGGCTGCATGCAATACCTCTTACAAGTAGAAATGGTAGCTCAGCCAGCATGCTGCGGCAAGTTTTAACTTACATTTTCTTTTAATAATGCAGTTTAGCCCAACACTTGGCGCGATTTCAAAATTCGGCACCAAACTTGGCGA
>BMAW01095856.1:35695-57251 GCA_019974015.1 Nephila pilipes
TTTTTTTTTTTTTTTTTTTTGGCTGAGCGTTAAATCAGTGAAACTGAACAGGGTAGCCACATTTGGCAAAATACTGCCAAATAATTCTTGTCGCCAAGGGTAAACCTTTTCTGAATTCTGGTTCCCATTTTTTTTAATAAAATGACTTACAAACTTTCAAATGCATGTTTTGATTTTATGAGTATTATGAATTTCTTAATATGCTCACAAATGTATCTTTTTAAGTAAATTTTAAAGTTAAAAATAACTAACAGTTTTAACTAATATTTCAATAATTTTCTTTAATATACTTTGCTACCATATAAAAACGTTATTTTTAAAAACGTTGGTTTTTATATCGAATTATTAATTTATTCAAATCTTTTTTTATTTAGAAGAATTTTCCATGGGGGTTTTTGATTGCAGTGTTTATGATTTATTTTTGCGTTATAATTGTTAAGAGCCTATGTATTTTTCATCTCATTTTGTACGACTTTTGGCCTCAGTCCCACAATTCGAAATTATCTAAAGGACCATAAAACAACATACTAATAGTTCTAGGATGAAATTTTCTTTTGGGTCAGTTGCTAAGACTTATGTCTGAGGATCATAAATAGGTAGTTCAAACATACCCATACCAGCACATCAACGGATTTTCATAGAATTGGTCATCCGAAATTTGAACACAAAATGGCACTACATCCCAGACTAGAACTACTCGTTGAATACGTTCTTAAATCAAAAATTGCCTCAGAGATTAAATAATTTTAAATTACGACCTATGATTTATGCGGCTATGACACATCTTTCAAATAGATTCACGCAAAACTGCTGAGGAAGCCAGGGGAAAAGCTCTAATTGAAACTCAATATACCAGGTGATTTTAATCAAATGTAGTGATGGGTGGGAAAAGAAATTTTTCTAAATATCGTTCAAAAAGTCAAAAGTCTAATTCTTTCCATCCTAGTAGGAAGTGCAAAGTTGTTTCACTTCCCAATATTCGAAATTAGCAATAAGATTAATATTCATTTAATAATGAACCCGAGAGAGAATTATTATCTAGTTGTGTCTGCAACGGGATCTCACATACACATTGGCCATTAACTAACCATGAAAATATATTTGTTCATATAATGTGAGAAAATTCTTTGAAATGTAACAGAACAGGTAAAGGTGATCTTGGCGACAAATTCAGTCACCAAATTTTACCAATTCTCTAAAATTCGGGGGGGGGGGGAATAAGATGGTCTTAAAATCAATCTTGAGCTTTTAGAACAACCTCTTAAGTGTATTTATACATTACATCATATGTATTAGTTAGTGTACCAAGAAAATGATAGCATGAAGTATATACAGACTATATTCATCAAAGCGACCAATGGCTCAACGGAATAAACGCTGGCCGCAAACTACGATAACTAATTTGGCAAACTGGGCTACTGCAGCTACTTTGAATAACACAGAGAAGTAGAGTCCTTTATTATAATATTTGCGTAAGGACGTGATTAGTCAACCTTTCTACTTTATTAATGTGTTTTTATATAGTTTATCTATACTATAAATAAACTAGTTAAACATTGTGGAGTTGAAGTTTATTCAGTGAATATATATACCACACCCAAAGATGCCAAAACATAACAAATTACCTTAAGTGCCTGTCTACAGGATAGCGATTAGGTAGTTCAAACCTTCTCCTAAATAATACCATATCAATAAATAACTATTATATTTATATCGAATTTAATTTTGAATCTTCATTGATATACTATACTCATAACATAGTTAAGAACAAATACAATAAGTTTCACATTTTTCTTAGACATTCAAAAGCATTTTCGATAACTCAAACTATAATACCTATAAAAATAAAAATTCAAGCAATTTATTTCTATATTAAACATCATCGATAAAAAAAAGTTATATCTTAAAATTTATTTTAATTATTGCTCTTTTTATTTAATGCACATTTTCCTAGATTAAATAAAGGCACAACAAATAACACTGCAGTCTAGTTATGAAGCTTTGTTATTGATGGCAAAATGGCAATATATATCTATCACATGATTCTATCTTTTCAATCTATCAAAACTAGCGTAGTTGCGTTTCCCTCAAAGTAACTACAATTTTTTATCAGTTTCTTAAAATATTTTATAGAAAAACTGCGAACAGTTTCGGTATTTATTTTCCATACGCGCATTATTTTTTATTCTTCTTGTTTTTGTGCTGATAAAAAATAGCAATAACTATTGCATCGTCAGAACTGTCAGTTCTTCATATTCTGATATTTTAAGGAAACGCACAGGGAGCCCGTTGCTGCGGAATTTTTCAAAATATATAACCAGCATAATATTCGTTTTTCATTCAATAAAATATATCTATGAACTTTTTACGAGAGGAATACTTTTTGTCAAAAAATTAGTTCTTTTTTCTGTTATCAAAAATACTTTTTTGCTTTTATAAAACACTTTTTTTAAGAAAAATTATGCTTAAGCTTATAGATGACGTATTTTTTTATACAATGACACCGTAGTATTTACTTAAACCCTTTATACTTCTTATTGTAAAATAAAAATATTTCCGATTTCTTGAATACGCTATTTTTATCTGAAAGTGAACATCCATCATCACAAACTTTCAATGTATTCATTATAATATTTTTTTCATAAAATTATAATATCTAATACAATTCTTAGAAATATATGTATTTACTTTTGATTACTTATTTATGTCACATCCTTATGTTATTAATATGTGCTAACATGCTGCTGTTTTGAGAAAATGACGTGAGCAAAAAGGGTGAGTATAAATTTAAAGATAAGTGGTGTTAGTTCAAAAGATTGACATTACAATACATTTTGATTATAATAATTATTTTTAGTTCACTTATATATATATTTATAAGTTATATTTATATTTCTAAAATATATTTAATTATATATTTTATTGTCTGATTTTATTTAATAACCTTACCGCCTATTAAGGTCTACTTCAATAATTTATCGTTTGCACTTATTTTGTTATGTAATTTAAAGCTGATGTTTATGGCAGTATCATCTGTTTTTATTCTTTTTGCTGCTAAATTTGACAACGTTTTTTGTGTTTCATAATGTTTTACAAGTGAAAATAAAAACATATTAGGAATTTGAATAAGATTTTTTTTTTCATTATAGTTTCTGAGAAGCCTGGGTCTCAGAATCCCGCTTACTGTACTCTAATTGATATTCTTTTGGAATAATTCTTTTAAATAATTCTTTTAAAAACTTAACAGGAATATCAGAAAAAAAGTATTTGAACGTATTAAAATTAAATTAGCAAAGCCAATTCGAATTTTTGAGCACATGCTAACATGTCACTTTTATTGTTATTTAAGCAATTTCAAAGTATTTGCTTGAAAAATTATATAAATATCAATTTGTATTTTTTATTAATCATAGCCTAATTAAAGCAATTCTGTGCGAGAAATAACGGAGAAAATATCATATATCTCAGTCTTGGTTGTCTTTTTCCTAACTAAAATTAAACTAATTATTTTTTTCATTGAAGATTCTTGATCAAGCATGTCAAACACAGAGTCAGGCCAGCTTTATGTGACCCCCGCGGCGAGTATTTTTGCGGCCGAACCAACATAGTAGTATGCAACATAAATATAGCTAAAAATGCAATAGCTCTTAAAATTTCTCATTTACTTCATATTTATTACAAACTAACACAACATTCTCGAATGAGCTGTTATTAGACGTGTTGAATCGAGGCAACATTCCCGTAGCAGCGAATATTTTACTACCCGTTAATAAAATATCATTATTCGTCTTCTACCTTTGTGCTTGATGTTCTTGGTATCAAGTATTATGAACATTAGCTATTTTTCTCTCTTTTTTTTTCTCTCTCTCTGTCTGTTTATTTAATCTTCAAGAAAAATCTTAATTTTTATAATAAAACATATTATTTCCTTTCAACCAATGCTTATCTATTTGACATCGTTGTAATTAGGTATATCTTTATTAAAACTGAAATGGTATAGTGAGGCTAAGCGAAAAATTGTTGTTCAACATCATTATTTCCTTGAAAAATTGGAATATCAAATTTTACTCATTTTAAGGCGTACACATTTGTGAGCTGAGCAGCTCGTCAGCGGCTTAGTTCAATGTATACACATCAAAAGATTACTCGCGAGTCACTCTCGGTGAATTGTCTTTTGTCGAGTTTTTAACGAGCACAATTTTGCAGCATAGACAGGAACAGAATGTTTCAACGAGAGCTCGTGTTCAAGCTTCTCGGCTCTCAAATATATAAGTATGAAGTTCCATAAGATTTGACAGCTTTTCAAATACGAACTACTTTCGTGAATTTCATCATAAATAACATTTTCTTTTCATATTGTATTCATTTAAAAATTACAAATGTATGGCAACTTTAAGTGTTTTCAATCAGTACCAAATAACATATTACGTAAGTAATCTAATTAAATATTTTGAAAATTATTTTTTTCTCAATATTATTTTTTTTTCAAATTAATTTTTCGAACTATCATGGGATATAAAACATTGTTCAATAGCCTGATAACTCCTCAGCTTCCCGGCTCTTATATGGTATGAATGATATATTTGCCACCAAAAACATCGAAATATACAATTTGATATTATTGACAATAACTGCTAGCATGTGTTATGACATCATTATACTTTATTGTTGATAGTTGCGTACCCTTCGAAGAGAGAGATGCTAGGATTTGCGTGAGCTCTGAGAGAGATATACAGCACATGCTCGCTGAGATGTAAATCTTTTGATTTTTATGAACAGGCAAATGTAACTGATATTCATAGAGTGTGGAATATTTTCAAATGTATGTTGGGGATACGAGCGCTGCAAAAGGTTTTGCAAAACTCCTACATCGTTCAAAATAAGATTTGATACTCAACTTACTAGCTGAATCAACAAAGCCCTATATAAAGGTATCTCTGATAAGAGTAAGAAAATTGGTTTTAAATAGTGATTAATTGCTGACTTGTTTATAATCGTTGCACTTTAGAAACAACTCCAACCGATTATCATGCCAATAGATTTTCAATAATGGGAAGACCAGTATTTGAAATAAATACAGTAAATTATGAAAACCAATTAAATGTAGTTATTGATTAAATTGTAAATTTTGCTAATCTATGTATGTAAAATAACTCTTATGTCATTAATAATTTCATTAAATTTTGATCAATAATATGATTTTTTTTAAATAATATGATTATTAAATCAATAATATGATTTAATAAGAAGAGGAGCCGAAATTTTTTTGTGCGATTATGAGCCGGAAGAAAGGCCTTGTAGATTATTTCTGTTAATTACTTTTATTAATTATAAAAAAAGACAGCGATCCTCTAAGAAATATGACTTTTATTCAAATACATAAAAAAGATCATGCTGAGCTATCGGAGAGTGCAATATAGAATAACATAATTTTGATATAAATTATATTTTACTGGATCTAAATATCTTTCTAAGACTTAGGTGATCTCAAATTTTGGATAGTAAAATAGAACATCACCTTCACGCTCACGTCATTGCCTTATCATTAGATTATTATGACTCGAATTACGCAGTCCTTAATTATATAAGGTTGTGAAGAATAAAGTGTATAAAATTATTAGGTAAAATGATCTAAAATTAATGGTCTATATTATAAATAGATTATAACTGAAAATTACGAGATACTTAGTTCCGAATATAGCGGTCAGTTCTAATGCTTCCATAGGTTTTGAAATATTAAGTTGATTTGTCTTATTTGTGTTCGTAACATAAATTTTAGATGTTCCCTTTTCCAGATATTCTCATTTTCGAGTATGTATTACAATTTTATTGTTATTATATGTTTTAAGACAATTTTATTTTTCAAGCGGAAAACCATTCAGTTTGGAATGCTGTGGTTGTTTACCTGATTTTGTAGTATGTGTATAATGTATGAAAAATAGAAATTATTAATATTGTTACTCGCAAAATATGGAGTTATTGTTTCCTATGCAGAACAATTATGGTAAGAAAGATTTTTTTTTTTTTTTTTTTTTTTTTTTTGAGATGGGAATAATGCATAAGGAAATAATGCTACACAGGTAGGGGTGATATTGGTGACTAACGACGGAAAATTTGTTCGACAAATATCGCCAAGTCGCTAAATTTGGGGAAAGGATTGACTGACATAGATCAAAGGAGTAGATTCTAATAGAAAGCAGAAATCTTAAGACATGCCTTGCAGGTTATATATTTGAGGCATTCTGTATATCAATAAATCGAAAAGAATAGAAAAAGATTTTTTGTGCTAATGAGATACTGTAATTTGAGTTACTGTGTTCGGTGATTAGAACGAATTTCGAATTCATGCTGCCGTATATATTTATGTATGTGTGTTAATTCTCCTATTCGAAAGAAATATACGACATTTTGTGGAAATATTTTCTTAAATTAAATTTGTTTATACAAAGAAGGAACCTCCTTTTAAATTGCGTGGACCTTTCTTGCATTCGAAAGACGATAAACTCCGTAAAAATATAGTGAATTTATATATATTTTAGTAAAAATTGTTTCAGCTAATCATTATGTAACTTTTAAGGGAAAATATATCAATTTCTATCTTATAACTGCACAGAAATAATTTTTAATGGAAAATATATGTGTTCATTTATTTTCAAGTTTTTAATCATCTAATAAATTTAATTATTATAAAAACAGCATTGTAATTCAATTGTTAATATATTAGAAAAAGTAATACGAATCCATACATAAGCAAGTAAAGAACACATATGTACTTACTTCTTTCATTCAATAATTTACTGTGTGTTCACCTATTTCTGTGAGTGTTTTGTTAGGAGCAAAAACTCAATAGACTTTCCAAGAACCAGTTTATTGATCCAGAAAAATAAAAGTCGTAAGAGTGAAAGCACTGATAATAAAAAAGTATATAAAAATATCTGCAGCAAATTTATGACTTTTAGAGATGAAAAACGCTAAATTATGTCTTACACTCATATGAGCTTTCAACAATATTTTATTTTCTGGCTCCATACGAGTAAAATTGATTTTATTCAGCGATGCAATTTCTCACATATATTTCCTCATTCCTCACTATTTACTCACTAATCACTATTTATCACTTTTCCTTGAGTCTAGTTCATAGTACTCTACAATATAATGCGTTAAAACCTATAAGATCGCTAATGAATTTATATATTTTTGAAGAAGGCATAATATGAGCATTTTAAGTTTGTACATGTAAAATGGATCGGAAAGAACTTTCTGAAAAAATTGTTACTTTAAAAATTATCCCAAATTTATTAAGATCTACTTATTTCTACAAGGATCTTTGCGGTCTTAAGTCCTCCCGTTGGAGTGATGAGGTAGTGTGGAGAGAAAAATGCCAGTTCTCGGACTTAAGCGAGGCTCGAAATGACGACCTCCCTTGCCAATAGTCCTCGTGTTTCTTCTATAGCCGAAGCTAATAAACAATCACAATCCCTAGATGGAAATCAAAATCGCAACCCTCTTCGTGAACTGGATTGTCCTCAACATTAATCTCAAAATAAGAATCGTGGTCTTTGTGTTCAGTAGTTTATCTTTCTTTGAGATCTGAAGCATCATATTCGTCCTCAGCTAGTACTTCCCAGTTTAATTCTTCCAAAACAGTCATGTTCTGCTATGGAAGGATAATTTTTTGCCGTTTCATGATAGTCAGGTTGATGGAGGCAATGCGCCACGAAGCCGTTCATATATTTCATGTTTGTCCAGACAGGACTGATTAATTCAAGGTAAACGGAAATTATCGGAGCAAGTACAGGGAAAGTTCATTAGAGGTTGAGAGGGATGGTCGTTTTACTGCCTTCCCAAGTTTTCCAGCCTTTCCTTGCAAGTTTTACTGCCTGCCTTTCCAAGTGAATTTCTATTCTCTCGCCAACCTCTGAGCAAAGGGTTAAATAAACTAATATCTGTAAGCTCTGTAGGTTTTTTTTTTTTTTTTTTCTATAATGTCTGAAATGGCATTCTTCTCGACAGACCAGTTTGAGAGATCCTAACACCTAACACTTGTTAATGAGCTCAGTCTAATTTGGGGCGAACCAATGAAGAAATCTTGTCATTTTAAAATAGTTTAGATAATCCGATTTTGTTCAGAGATATGAGATAAAGTTGTGAAATGAAAATAGTGGCTAGAATCACACTTCAACAAAAATCTAATTTCTTTGATAATTTATGTTGTAAAACAATACTATTCAGCATTTATATTGTTATATATCTGTAAAAAAGTCTAAATCCTGTATTTTCAAATAAAATGAAGAATATAAATATTAGAATAATATTGATTTCCAACAATTTGTTCGCTCTTTATATTTGACTATCGTTATTAAAATTGACTATATTTATCTTAAAAATTCTTCGAACGTATTCAGAACATTAAATAAATGTAATGATATAGGAAAGATATTTCGAAAGAAGTTTCAACATTTTCTACAGAATATTTTATTATAATTTTTACTTAAGAAAGTTATTTTTTCCCGAGGCTAAATTCGTAATAATTTTTAAAGCATAAAATGCATTTCTATTTTCTGTTATTTATTAGGCATTTTTGTTTATTCGGTATTTATGTACGTCTTTGAGATATCATAATAATACATTTATATAGACTTTTACTAAATATTAAATTAGCTTAAAAGTTCATATGTAAAAATCAAAGAGTGAAATGTATTGTCTATTGGTGTTGCTATTGAATCGGTAATTACACTTGGATTTTCAAAAGAATATTTCATAAATGAAGTTTTTTTTTAAATAAACATATAATATTTTATGTGTAGAAAATTTCAATAGAAAACTATTTCATCCGACATACATATTTTTATTTAAGACGCAAATATTTGCTAACCTTTTTTGATAAATTCTCTGTATTTATTGCGATGTAAATATACTCCAAAAATATTAAGTTCAGATAAAATACTCAACTTCCGAATACTATATTAGGAAAGGACAATCGAAATAGCTTTGATTTTTACTGTTGAAAAGAAAAATGGGAATTCCCTTTTACTGCTGATAAATATTCAGAAAGCGTTTTCCTCTTATGTATACTTTAATAATATAAATACGTTCAGAGTCCTTATGCTATTTGGAATTGAAGTGTTATATAACCAGAAAAAAAAAACCATTCTTACTTTTTACTCAATGGACTGATTTTTTTCCAAAGAAATATTACTTCACTTCCTTATACTTTATGAAGATCTTTCCAAATACCTTTGAGTACTTCGTGCATTTTTCAACTTCTAAAGGCATTTCTGTTGAAAAAAGTTACGGGTATTTTTGTAAAGATCCACAAAACATACTTATGCCATTTCCTTTTCTTTTATTAAGGTTTTTGTGATATTGAATCATTTTAAACTTGTGGTTCGAATTGAAATCTTCTATAAATTAAAGAGATATTTGAGCTGTGCTCAGAAGTATATGTGGTTAAATCCAAAAAGCACAAGTTGAGGAAATTAATGTTTCTCAATATATTATTTTTTTTTAATTTGACCAGAAAAGTGTATGAAACCTTTTTTGTAAGGATGAGCTGTGTAACAAAACTAGATAAGTGCAAGTTGTGTAATAATTTGTGTAATTGTAATTTTTTATTGGGACAATGGTAGTATTTTAAAAACTTTAGGACCCATACCTTTTTGGTAGCTGAAAAAGGTAAGAAAATTGCTTAAAAATAGTACGATATCATTTGTTGTCGTGTTTTCTATATTTATTCATCAATTACTGTGTTTATTATCAAATCTCTTAGGAGGAATAATTCTTTTCTTACTGTTTAGATATTTTAATTTTCTATGATTTTTAGTTTTTCAAAAATTCGAGAGCATTTACCAGGATTCTTGCTACATTTAATACCAACTTCTTGCTCATTCGTATTATTTTCCACATTACTATTATCTGATGATATACCAGTATCAATATAATTAACTCTTCTTGAATTAGGATAAAATGGTATATCACTTCCACTGTGTTTCTTTTACATTGACATTTTTATTTTTTATACTCTTACAATAAATTTATTTTTATTATTTTGAAAGGCTTTTTTACATTTATTAAAGAAAAATTATCTAATGTATTTCATAACACAAAAACTTCAATGTTATACTTTCTTACGTATTAATGAAATTTTAGACATTTCAAATTAAAAGAAAGCAAGTACATAAAAATCCCGAAAAATGGACGCTCTTTTCAAATCTGTATCGCGAACAATTCTAAATAGTAGAAGTAACAGGTACAGTAATTATGAATTTATTGTTTTTCAGTATCACAAACAATTATTGTTACGATAATAATAATTTAGTTTTTATTTCAAAAATTATCCGAATGAATTTTGAGGGATTCATGTACAATGGCTTCTTAAATTATTATACAACGTATTCGGAAGCTGTAAAAAAGACCTAGAAAAAACGAATCAAAAAGTAAATTCTGTAATAATTAAGAATAATGTTATTTAGCCCATTATAATTCACAGTAATCAAGAAATATCAAACAGTTGACTTAACGGTATTAACTCTTAAGTGACTCACTTAAAATGTTAATTAATATAAGGATCTGATATTTAGAAAAGAAAAAAGATGTAAAATAACTTCTTCATTAGGATATGTGTTTTCAAATACCATTATTTATATGATGTATGTTTCCAGCTGAAATAATGATTCTTCAGAAATTATGATAAAGATAAAAATATTAACTATTTACGAAGATAATGTACACTTTTATAAATATCTTATTTATATTAAATCATTTGTAGTTTATCATAATGTATTTAAAAAATAAGTTGAAATTTATTAAAATATTACTTCATTGGTACTACTATTTATATTTGCAGAATCAAATTTAACATTAGTATTTAATTAATTTTAACTAAGTATTTCTTCGAGAATAATATAATGCTGATTATATAATTATTTTCTTAATAATTGCTCAAATTTCCTATTCGTCATGAAGTAATTAAAAATTTAAATAAAATAATATTAATTAAATTCTGATACAAATCATTCCCTTGCAGTAAATAAAATATAAACACACATACTAAAAATCATTTAAATGCACCTCATATTAGCAACTACTTCCTGAATAAAGTAAGTATACTGAAATATTTAAAATAACATTTGGTGCTCTTTAATAAAGATAAAAAAAAATAGTAAAGTAACATTCAATTTTAATAACCTTCAAAAACGAAGTTATAATCAAGCCAAATCTATAATAACGCACTTCTTTTCTTACGGGCCAGACAACAATCCATTGTTAAACGCAGGTTAACAAATCAAAGAAAATTGATTTATGTCCTTTATTCAATAGAATAATATGGGATATAAATACAAAATAGTGAAATTTTTATAGTATTAGTTATTTCGTGTATTTGGCACTTTATTCGTGTGTACTGAATTAAATTATGCACAATTCTTTACAGATTTTCAGCTCTTTAATTGCGCTATTATTAGAGTTTTCGTTAATTCAGCGGTGCTCTTGTGTAACTTTAGCTGAATTTTTGAGGTAGTACTGTAATAAAAAAAAAACTTATCAGAAAATGATATTAAATTCTCTAATCTTGCTCATTTTAAATCTATACATGGAATCCATAAATTTGTTTTACATTTTTTCCATGATTATGTTTCTTGTTTCAGTTCAGTTTCAGCAGTTTTTGCAATTTTGCAGAAATTTTATCAAGTTTTTATCTAGATAATATATTATTTCATCTAAAATACAAATGAAATTGATATAATTAAATTTTCGACAAATACTTCTACATGAGCCTAATAATTATAATAAGATATTTTAAATTATTTAATGTAAATATTTTTAAATAATTATTAATAAAATTATTGCTTTCATTTTAAGTTTAACTATCCATAAAATGATTATGTATTCATATAAAATTTTAAAAAATGAATAAGAAGTCATTTTTTTCTTAAGAATACATTAACATACAAATAATTCAAATATTTATTTAAAGATTAATATTTAACATAATTATTATTTAAGAATAGACATTCTTAAGTTTTGTAATCTTCTATATTGCAATTTATAACTATTTGGTTAGCTCGTAAGTACAGTAAGGGCTAATAAAGCTATCGAAAATGAGCTTTTAATCATCAGAACAAAAATGAAATTAAATAATTAAGATGAAATTGCAAATGATATTTTCTCCTCCTTAATGACTTCATAGTTACTTTTCTTTGGTGCATAATACGTTTTTATCCTAAATAATATTAATTAGGAATCTCAGTTTCTTCTAAATTTTTGAGGTGTATTTCCACAAAAAATAAGTTTGTAAAATTTATGACATCAAGAAATTTAAAAAATTGAAGTTAAATTTCTCAAAGAATGTTTTTCGAAGTTTATTACAATTACATTATTTGCAAACACCTACAAATTTTTTTGTATAATTTTAATTTGAATTTTATTTTTACATCTCTCTCTCTCACTCTCTATAACGTTTTATAAAAAATAGTTGTAATCTAAAGTTTTACTTAAAAACAAATGCTAGCTATTTCAATTATATGTTGTTTCCTATTATTTTATTAGTTAAAACGAAAAAAAAAATATTTCTATATATTTCGGTATTTCAATTAAGTTTAAATATTACATATATAAAATTTGAGTAGAATTCAATTTACTTGGCATTGTGTGAAAAACATGCTTTACAAGTAATATTAATAATAAGAAAATTAGTGAATAGGAAAATAAATTAATTTCTTATAAATTAAATAACTTCTCTTAAACGTATTGGAAGAAGAAAACAATATAAATGAATAGATTCGAAAATTGATTTTTCCCGAGCAAAAATAGTTCTTTTAAAAATAAAATTTGAAATAATAATTTTTTTTAATTAAAACGAATAATCCAAGGAAGGGAATAATGCGTATTTAATAGATAAGGTTTTTTTTTTTTTTTCTTAATCACAAGTTTCATCTTGCTCAGATAATAATTTAAAAATTGAAAAGCAAAATACAAACTATTCAAGGTCAATACACAAGGATGAAGAACAAAAATCTAACAATAAAGGTAATCAAAATTCCAACGTGCATCACGGAAAAAAATTATCACCTATCGATAATGAAAATTTAATTATAACATATTTCATTTTGCGGTTTCCTGCAAATTCTTTTTCACACCGCTTTAACAATCGATTAAAGCAATTAAGTACCAGCCAATCCCTTTCTAAGATGAATGGACTAGATGAGAAAGTGATCCATTCTTATTCATGCATCAAAAAACAAAATAATTCTCCTTTTCATCTAAGAACAATATCCACCGCTTACTTTTATTCGGAGCTTCTGCTCCGGAGGCTTTACCCAATCATCTTTAAGGATTCAAAGCGCTCTTTAACCACATTGGTGACGTGAAAAGAAGCTCGGGATAGTGAAGAAAAATCTCTTGTCGTTGACATAATGGAAATTTAAGATGAGAAAATCACCCAGTGTCGTCAAGCTCTTTAATTACTGCTGTGTTTTGTCTCACGCCGTTATTTCAAATAACTTGGTAGTTTCTGAATCATTTGGTGCAGAAACTCTTTTTCTCTTCTCTTAGCTTCCATTATTTATTTTTCGATTCTCTGCAATTTGTCTTTCTTAATTTCTCAGTAGATGAAAAGAAGGCTTTAGCAATGCATTGAAGATTCGACATAAAATATTTAAGCTAATTATGTCTAATTGACGGTGAATTCTTATCGGTTAATTTTTCCTGATTAGAAATTGGAGCTTTTTGGTAAACATTTCATTTACTGCGGGGTGTTATAGTGTACAGAATAGCTTAAATTTATAAATAGTTTTACCTCTAAAGAGCAGAAACCAATGCAGAATTATTCATTATATTTGAAGGCAAGAATTTTTTCCCCCAAATATGCAAACAGCTTTTCCAATGTTACAAAAATATGTAATAATCACAAAATATTTTAAGTCAAAAACCGATTTAAGAAGTTTTGGCTTGAGAAACAGAATGACTGCTTACAAATTTTAGAAAAAATACTTATATGTATAGATCTATTCATTTAATGAAATAACCATGTTTTTTTTTCTGATGTGGCTCTATAATAATAATTTAATAAATTTCCAATCGTGATTTTATTTAAATTATACATTTGCAATATGATAATAGCATATGTAATAGGATAACTGCACTAATTTTAAGTTTGTATTCCTTTAAGCTTTACAGTCACGTCAAAAGTATTTCGAAAGCTCAATAATCTATAAATTCTTTAAGACTTAATTAAATTGGTAACTCTTAGCTTATGCTCCATGTCACTAATATACATAGAATATAAAATGTATTGATAGGATTAATGTTCCTTTCAAAAGAAACAAGAAAGATAATAGTTTTGGACCACATAACTTTTAATCATTGTCATGTGACAAGGACGACACAGAGCTGGCACCCCAAACTCCAAATATCCCAGATTATGAATTTTTATGAATAATGATTGGTATGAAAAGGTTTCATTTAGAGATTCGCTTACACTTCCTATCCTGATGAAAAAGCATAACTTTATCAATTATAAATAATTGTTTTATATGCATTGTAGAAGATATATAAAAATTTATATAGCTTTATTTCATTTGTTTTTGTGTTTGTAAAAGTAAACAGCACACGCAAGAAATATATATTACTTAACTTGTTTTAGTTTTTGTTGTTGTTTTGTTAATCATCTAACCGTGCGATCGTATGTATGTCTACACGATTTAAATTTAAAATCTCAAAACGCAGTAGAATTCTTAAATAATGGGCTTTCACTTGATGACATTGTAAATTTCTTGATTATTTTTACTTTTATAATTTTTTATTTTTATTTCTAGTATTCTTATGAAATTGAGTCAGATATTTTTCAAGTTTCTTTTGAAAAGGTATCTTTTAAGTGACCCGTTTTTTTACATACAAAAAAATACATGATGATTGTTTTTATTACATATATACCTAGATTTACATACATAAAACAACAGATGAATAAGAATATATAACATATAATATCCTGGTTTCTGTTTGCATATGTACTCGGCAGGTACTTTATATCATTATAACCTTCTTCATCTTTTAGTTTAATTTTAAATATAAAGTTAGATATGGCTTCTTTTATTTCTCATCTTAAACTTTGGACTCAGAGGTCAGAGTTCAAGGGAGAAGTATTGACTGATTTATTTTTTTCGTTCCATATTAAAAATTTGTCATATCCGATTAAAATTAAGCAACAATTTTTTTTCTATTACTTGACTTAAGTCATCCAAAATCACACACACATACACACACACACACACACACATATATATATATATATATATATATATATTTATATACATGTTAGTAGAATGGAATGAAAAAATTAATAGCCTTCGTTTAGTGGCCCAATAGCATTCGTGTTGCTTCTCAGTGCGACCTTAGTAAACGACTCCAATTACAGTCACTGTACAATCATATAAGACCTAATCAGGTAAAATGTAATTTCCTTATTTTGAGCAGATAACACAACTCTACATTCAAAATAACTAAAAAATAAGTGAACTTCAGAAACAGTTAAAATGTTTTAATTAAAGCCGTTTTTGAACTTGAGAAATTTATAAAATGTAAGATACCTTAATTAAACTCTACAGAAACAATTACGAAGTAAGTTATAGAAATTGATGGATTGAACCCATTCGGAGTACATGGGTTGAACGTTTACAGTCACCAATATAGCATTTTATTAGAAATATCTCTAATTTTCTTGTGGTTCTTGAAATAGTTGTACTCTTGTAACTGATTGAGATGACGCTTAGTTTCTGGTAGCCAAAACACGTTGAAACAAATCCACTTAAATATGTATTCAACAATTGGAGAAATTACTATGATTTACTG
Organism: Nephila pilipes; assembly: GCA_019974015.1. Classification (NCBI taxonomy): domain Eukaryota; kingdom Metazoa; phylum Arthropoda; class Arachnida; order Araneae; family Nephilidae; genus Nephila; species Nephila pilipes. The sequence goes on from BMAW01095856.1 coordinate 51,542, forward strand.
TTTGAGTAAGATTTTATGGTTATAATTCTTCGAAATATTTTGCGAGGCGTGTAATATTGGATCCGCATTGTTTCCGTCGACTCGAGATTCGAGTTCTAACGACACTAAAATCTATTCGTGTAATGGGTTTCATGCTCGTTAAACCTGTTAATGTGCAATTTGATTGTTTATTAAAAAAATTACGAGTATAAAGTAATACGAGGGAAATTCGCGACGAACCTCATAAATCTAAACCTAGGTCAATTGATGAGAATGACATATGAGCGGGCAACTTCTCCAAACTTCCACAAGTCTCTTTTCGGATGACTTGGGATCTCGACAAGATTTAACGAGCATCAAGCCCGCTACACGGCGCATCTTTATTGGCAACAGAACTCCGACTCGAAGAAAATAATGCTACACGCGAGTACCCAACCATGACCACTAGGCTACTGTGGCCACTTATAGGGGCTCAAGGTTTAATCGTTGGCATGGTGTGGAAGTTAAGAAAAGGGAGTACCAGACTCAGATGTTGCCCCTGGCACTTGATCGTGTTCCTAACTTCCGAGGTCTATCGCCGGTAGCCCTCGCGTTGCTTTTAAGTATATCTTAAATAAAAAAAAATCAATTAATCAATTCAAATGAATCTGGTATTTTTTGTGATCATTTGTATTTCCTCCTAATTCTGACATTCCTTTGAATTTTATCAGCAGGAATTTAAATCACCAAGTCATATATTGAGAAAACAAAATCAATTCTGTTTTCGTGAAGCTGCTGAAAACTTCAGTTGAATTGTTTTATTATTATGAATGGTTTGTTTTATATTTTTTATATAGAATTTACATTCATAAACTTTAATTTATTCTTCCGACAAATGTAGGGATTTCCTAAACGTAACGTACCGTATCTCTAGATATTTCAACATTATTTGCATACAACCCGATTAAAAGTAATAAACATGAATGTGCGTTTACGAATTTCCTTTATTCATCAAAAATTCCATGCATAATTTTAATTTTGCTCTTACATGAATAAAAGATAGACATAGAATGAAAATTATTTCGAATTGAAAATGATATCTTTCAGAAACAGTACTATTGGTGAGCATATGTAACTAAAATAGAGAAATCGGTTTTTGAACACATCTGCAGCTTAATTTTCACTGTGCCCAAACATATCATTTAATACTTCAGTTAACATAAATGAATGACACAAACTTCATATATAATCAAACTCCCAAACACATAACATATGCTAATTTATTGATAACTCGCATTCACTTTATTAAAATAGGCTTTAAATTTGTATACAATGAATACAAATATAAGCTAGACATATTTATGTTTGGCTTATTTCATTCATATAAATCTGAATAGATATTATCTGGATAATATGCTTGAATTTTTACATTCATACGCTTATTAATTTAAACAGTACAATCGAGTCTGAGTACTGCCTATAAATTCTCAAATGAGACACTGAAAATTAGACCAGACAACTAATATCATATAAAAGCATTAATATAACATGATTCTAAGCCCTATTTTCAATGGTATTAAAAGTGACCCTAATGGACACAATTGGGCAAATGTGAATTTATATATGGTAAATTTCCGCTTCTAGTGAAGTCATTAATATAAATTCAGTATATCATTAAGAATTCGTTTTCGTAAATCAAAGATTTGCTGAAATCCAAAATTACAAGTTTACAAAACACTAAATAGAATAGTCCTAACATATTCATTGAACAAAAAATGATACATATCAAAATAAGAAATATTATCATGTAGTAAATGTTTATATATGATTATATTTACTTGAGTAACATGCGCTCTAATAATACTTAAGCATTTCTAGACTAAAGTTATTTTAAATAAAGTGAAATTTTACACAATGTACAAAGAAGCAGCTTAAGCAATCAATTCAGAAGTAACAAAGTGTATAGTTAATAGCCATTAAGTAAATTAATTACGGATTTAGTTTCTTGTTATATATATATATATATATATATATATATATGTATACATATACACAAAGTGATATAAGATTTTAATTATTACTGATAATTAACCAAGATAAACAGATAAAAAATTATGTTGTACATTAAATGATTCTTACGTACATAATGTTGTAATTTTCAGCTATTAAAGCTCTCGTATTCCAGTCATTTTGATTTCTTGAACGTATATTAATCCTATAGAATTTCTACCAGCATTCTGAAATCTTGCTAGTAGAAATCTGTTGTATCTATTTGAATGCGAAGAAGTGCATCCAAAAAATCATAAGATTATGAAGGTTTCTGCTGAATTCTATTTTCCCTTGGATTTTTAAAAATGCTTTTACATCCATTTTAATGATTTTTCTTGTGGGCTTTTCTATCTTTAAAAAATATTTTGAAATATTTTCAAAAATTGGAGAGGAAATGTAATTCTGCAGAAACAGTCATAATTTTTTGCTCTTTTGGATGTAGTATTTAACATTCAAATAGATAAAGTAGAATAGATTTAGCAATGTAATAGAGATTACATAGAATTAACATAACGTTCACGAAATTAAAATGACATTTGGATGGAAGCCTTATGCACCATATTCAGGAATCAAAAGAAAATGCTAAAAAATTCCCTAGTGTTTTATTTAAATATAACCAAATTGTAAGCTAAATATGCTAATAAACACATATTTAGTCCGCAATATAAATTGCTGTTGTTTACAGTGTCAACTATCAGTTAATTAATTACTAATTCCTCTATCTCCTTTAAACTCTCTATTGTACCTCCAATATCACTATATCTCATTCAGTATACATGTTATACAGTTATACTAGTTTACATGAATACAGATATCAATTCAAATAACATAGAGTAATATTCCCAGAGATGAGTTAAAGGGGGAAACACGTAGTAAAACACATCTTATCGATAAGTAGAAAAGTATTAGGTAAGACTTAATAATTTACTATATCATTTTTTGAAATAGGAAATTTCAAATTACATTTTAAGTCATATTTTTAAAAAGCCAGCATTGAGTTTTAAATGGAGTTTGTTATCATACTGGTTCTAATTCTCAACCGAGTGGTTATTCTGTGACAGAAATATTTTACCCATCTCATCTGTCATCTTAAAGTTTACTTAAATCACGAGATTCGAGTTTTAATTTATATTCAAGCACAAACAAAGTAATTAAAATAATCAATTGTATTCCAAAATATTGCTTATTAAACCTCTAATAAGGGGGATGTTCTCCACTCACAGTTATTTCCTTGGCCGCAAATACTAACAATTTCTATGATATGTCAAAGATTATAATAGAAATGATCTACAAGATTACGATGCAAAAGTCCTTTAAGTATTCAATCTATGTGACAAAGTAAGATCATAATCTCACCAAATCTCTAAGGGAGAGATTATACACCTGAAGACTTCTGCGCAAAGCATGCAATATCCTTTCAGTTACCGTAACTCTTTATTATTACTATTATCTCAATTCGGCTCTCTCTCGCTTTTATGTGACTTGATTATATTCATATGTTCCCCTTCTTAAATTAACATAATTTGTATCATTGCACTTCAAGTGATTAGGAAGAAGCTGAGAATTTAAATATAAAGTTAAAAAGGAGCCTAAAGTATTAGTTAAATGGAAATTTCCACTGATACTCCATGTTTCAATTCAAATTGAAAACAGTTTAAAGAACAAATATTTAAAGACATTGCGTAACAAAGACAGAACTTGCATTAAAAAGAAACACGTTTATTTAAATGTATACTATCAACGTCGCAGACCTCTTAGATAAGAAAAAGATTCCGTATGTTAATGTTACAACATCCTTTTGACACACTTTCCCCTTTTACCTGAAACAGGTACTATCTAAGCCATCTTCAACCCAAACGAAAACCGAAATCCATCACAAAGACTTACTAACTGATGTATTTTGGAAGCACTATGGGTCAGACACTTTCATCCAACTCATGTCCTATGAGATTCCAAAACTTCTTATCACTAGCCCGATCGATGGGACAACACCGACAAGCAGTCACAAAGGGAGGATTGATACCCTTTTATTCTGTTTCTGTTGAATTTTTTTCTACTCTTCTGTCCTTTCACTTGCAGCCTGTTTTGCTATTCATGGAAAAGTCAGATGAATTGCGCACTGAAGGGTATATCGAACAGGAAATCCGCAGCGACGTTACTCGGATGCACCCCAAGGAATTGGAAATGGAACAAACGAGAAGATATTTCACTCGCTGATCATTAGATCGGGAATCAATGGGATGTCTTGGTTTTCGTAATGAGTCAAGTCGATAGGACAGTGAAGGAGGGATGTGATTTTTTTTCCCTCCTTGAGATGGAAAGCAGTTAGAATTATTCAGGTTGTTTTCGTCTAGCGTCGAAGGGCAGACGGAACACTTGGTCCACTTTTCCAAGAAGAACAAAAATTCCAATACTGGTGTATGTTTTTTACAGCTCATTTAACAATTTATCATACTACATTTTTTAAGGTAACTGAGATGTCTTTGGCAAGGAAAATGGGCTTTTTATGCCAAATTTAAATAATTCTCATCTCTGTTTTATTAAATTAAAAGCAGTAGAAATCATATTTAAACATTAAAATATTTATTTGCATACTATAAAGGGGTGTTCCCAAACTTTCTCTTACTAACAATTATAACATTTTATATTTAAAGTTTCAACTTCTCCCCATCCCAGTGAAACGAGATTACTCAAATTATATGAAGGTATGAAGTGTAATGGAATGATTTGTGATAAGAAATAAATCAGAGAAACAGGATTAAAAATGATGGGGGATAGCTGTTAATGTGATATCAATTGATATTTGTTAATTAGAAATTAGGGTGAATTGCTGCAGATGATCGTCTGTGGTTAAAATAGGTTAGAAGGGACTCCCGAATACAGTAAGTGATAATAGGAATCGAGCCTGATGTAATCGAGAGGTGCTACACTCGAAGCGAGTGAGTGGGTACTCTAGAACCTTATTGTTTAATTCTAACCTAGGATTCAGAAGCGTTGAGAGTTATTTGAGAGAGAGAGTGATACTGCATAATCTGTAAAGAACTTAATAAACAATGTTGGTATTTTTGTAGTGTCTCTTCAATTGGAATTGTGGCTCTAATTATTTAGTTAAACTTTTCGATGTCTGTATTTAAATAATGAGGTGGTGCTACAATATGGATATCTTTCTGTAAAGAAAATTACATAAGTAAATACTAATATAAGAGCAATTAATAATCAATAGCAGTAATTACATTTGTAAATCAAGTATTTGTTTTCCGGAATATATTACATCAAACTCTTTACATTTAAAATAAAATTTTCATAGCTTACAAAGTATTAATAAATGTAACATTCTAATCACTGAACAATAATATAACTTTAAAATTTAAACTTTATTTTTTCTATCCTTTTTTTTTAATTTTATGATACCATTTTCAATTAACTTTTATTCATGTGTCGTGTTTTATTTAAAATTAGTGAGAACTTATCACAAGAAATAAATTCTCTTCATATAAATATATATAATTTGATAATGAGGATATCACTCAATAGATAATGCAGATTTTCAAGAAAGTATATCAGAATGTTTAAAACTATAGAATTTGTATAAGAATGGAAAAAGTTTCATATGTCTTTCCAAGTTCGTTTACAGTTTTTAACATTCATTTCTCTAGTGTTCTATTGCTGAAATTATCATAAAAAAGGCAGTTATTTAATTAGT
>BMAW01095856.1:62251-74751 GCA_019974015.1 Nephila pilipes
GAGTGTAAACAAAATCATACTAAATTACAAATTAAATATACTAAAACACTACTTAAAAAATTATTATATCTAGTAAACTAAAATGCTGTAGAATAAATTGAAAGCAATATCAATATTTTTTCAAAATAAAACAAAAATCAGATTAAAAATATTATCGTAAGTAAAAAAGAACAAAATGTAATAATAAAACCAACCGAAATATATTTAAATACAATTATATACTTAAAAATATTAATTCAATACAAACATAAATAATGATTAAAAAATACAAGCAATTTAAATATTCTTCAAGCTTAAACAGTAGAGCAAAATTCAAGAGAAAAACAAAAATAGAGATAATGTAATTTAATATCATTCCACCTTTAATTGAGGGTTGGTTGGTTTTATTAACGTCGAACTAGAATCAACACGGCATCTACTGTGACGAACCTCGTAATTTAGAACAGCAATCGAGTGACGAGCATGACACCTGACCTGGTACTCCTGTCCTAATTTCCACACCGTCCCAACGGGAGGACTTTCACCCTTGATAAATTTAACGTGCTTAAGCCCCGGTTATGCATCGGGTCTTTAGTGGCATGAAGGATCGAACCTATGACTTGACAAAAACCGCTATTCGTAATTCAGCTAGCATGATAACTAGACTACCGCCGCTCACTTTGGAGTGGGAAAAATGCTTTTAAATCTGTTTCAAAGATCCAACTATCATATCTACATTAAATACATTATTATCATATATATATACTAATAATTTTCAATAATTATAAAAATGAAGAATTAATAACAAACAACTAAGGCTTCAAAGATAGATGTAAAAATTAATGGAAATTAACGGGAAGCAATCTAACAGAACACATTTTTTCTTTAAAAAGATAACTATATTTACTAATACAATTCATTATTGTTTGTCCATATTTCTGTGTAAAGTTACAGTTTCATTAATTAGTATGTTTTCTTCTTTCGTTTTCTGTTCAAGTAATTGAATTTTTTTTTTACTTATTCCATCTGAGCATCTTATAATAAAAAGTGGAATAATAACAAATATAATGACTTATGATATTTAATTTGCTAAACACTATATTCGTTTTGAATATTTTAAGTAAGAAAAAAAGTCTTAAAATTATAGAAAAAAAAAGAATGATATTCAAGGTTTATATCTGTAATATTTTTAAAATATTGGTTTTACATTATTATTGTTTTTTAAAATTTTGCTAATCATCATTTTCAATTTGAATTTTCTTCGCTTCATACTTTTAGTTTCCAAAAAGTGAGTTTTCGTTGCATGCTTGTTATTTCTTATGTAAATAAAATCGAGCATCCTTTTTCGAATCAATTATTGTAAAAATCATTGATCAGTGAAGAATTTAAAATATTAAAAATGGCTTATTTAAAACTGTAGGTGAAAAAAGTAGAATTGGTTATAATTTTCAGAAGTATAACTTTACATGTATTAAAATTTATAAGAAACTCAAAAATAGTTACAAATTTAATTTTTATTATTCATTGTCTAAGTTATTGTTAAATTAAACGTATATGGTAATTTAAATTTAATGATACATGATTAATTTGAATTGATATAATCTTTTATAAATATATTTAATTAGAATAATTGATGACAGTTCGATAATTTAATATAATTAATCATTATGTGGCTGACAGGGCTAATTCATGCATTAAGCAGAATTATGGGTCATTGAATATTTGCGAAGTTCCGCTTCTGAGATTTTTAAGCCATATATATTAAATTTCTACTGAAATGTAATATTGTATTAAATATAATATCAAACTATTATTGAAAATATTCTTAAAGCTAACCTTAAATACATTGACGCTACTAAAATTTATAAATGTGGTATAAGGCAGGATTAATTATTTAGGTATACTTTACATTTATTCACAAAACTCATTTTTCCAGAAAACAAATTAATTATGTCTTCTTGACAATAAACAATATTTTATTCAGTTAGCGAAATAAATGCACATCGACCTTAGATTGTAAGATTTGAAGTTAAAGTGATTCATATAATACCTCTTAATGTCTTATGCAAACTAATACATCTTTGTGGAAAAACTAGTTTTATTAAATGATAAATATTATTCATATCTTAAAAGAATATTTTTTTAACAAACACTATTAAAAAAACAACATTAAGATAAATATTACATAAAATATACAAAAATTGTCCTTCGGGAAAAAGCAATGCATATTTCTCTTTCGTGCCATTTAACCATTCAGAAAAATTCCACGCCAAAAAAGTAACATAACGTCACTACTACAGCATTAACAATGTCCAACTTTCACTGATTAGGTTGTACCCCGAAGGAACAGAACTTTCTAGACTCCCCAAAAAAGAAAAGGAACAAATCTCAACCCTTGCATGTTGTCGATGTTCCTCCCAAAAGCCAATTGTTTGACCGAGAACTTTCAAAGGCTTCACAAACCGAATCCTGACAAGGGAAAAAGGGAATCCCTATTATCATCGATCCGACTTATCCCGAGGCTGTCCTTTGTCTTCGCCACCCCCTTCAGAGGATTTAGGTCCTTAAGTTTTCCTCCCTTGGACAGCTTACTGACCCCGGGTCTTCACCAGATTATACCGTCATGCTGTGTTCCTCAGAGGAACAGATGAAAATCGCGTTACGCTGATTGGTTAGAAAGGTAGAACAGAGACAATATTGTTGTTTCCTTCTGGAATTGGCTAAAGATTTGACTACGTTGTCAAATATTACATTGTATATAGCAGAAAATATGAATGAGAAATATTCATCGCTAGGTTATAATCTCTATTTTAAACACTTCATTCTTAGAAAACTTAAAATGGATTTAAATATCCTATTCTCACCAAAGTTCACAAGCTTAGAAATTAAATTCTGTAAACAATGAATTCATTGAATTATAAGACTTTCCGTTCTTGATCTTCATATAATATTGTAATAAACTAAATTGGATTTAAATTTATTGAGCAGGTTTCTTAGAATTGAAGGGCTTAAAATCTTACTCATCATAACTGATACATCAAACATTAAATATCCTGTAATTTTACGTGGAAATTTTAATACGTTGAAAAGAGAGAAAGAGACTTCAAAGTACTTAAAATATATTTTTCACATTTGAGTCCATTTTATTTTCATTCTCATAGAACAACTTAAAGGTTAAGCAGTTACCACGTTTAATAACTTAAAAATATATTTTAAAAATCACAATTAAATTATTCACAGACAGTTTTCAAGAATATTGAAATATTTTATGTTGATGGAAATTTTAAATAATATTAGAGTAGAAATATCTTGTAATACATTTGAAGTGGTGAATGAGATAATATTCGCAATCAAAATTCGCACTATTTTAGAACAAAAGTTTCATGGCTTTTGGAAGGTTATAAATATAAGAATTTTGCATAAAATAAATTCAATGTCCAATTATGAGTTTTTATTTAATTTTCTACATTCAGAATTATGTATATCATTCTGGTTCTAAATTTGTAATCGAATTTTTACGCACTTTAATCATCCGTTCGATAATTTTACATACACGTATAACTCCAGTGTATACTCTAGAAAAAATGAATGCATTTAGCTTCGACTTAACTACGTCCAATGAAGTTGAAATTTCACACAAATATTTCACTCTCGAAATAGCATTTTTAGTCTTAAATTTACAAGTGAACAAGAATTAAATAAATATAAATAAAAATACTTTTAAATCCAGCTTTTATTTGAAGATGAACTTAAAAGTATAAAAATATTTTAAATGTAAAAAGAATGTATAATTTATGAAAGCTTGGATCGTTCATACTTCTGTTGAAATTATATATAATTATCTATAGTGCTTAATGTATTGATAATATCTAATTATTTCATGAAAGATACCCCACTTTTTATGAATATATATTATATTACGCAAGATAAATATATATCTTTTATACATTTTCATCCATCTTTAAGTAAAAACTTAAAGCTTGATAAAAACATTTTATACTTACATTTGTTATGCAAAACCTATTAACAAAGCAAAACTTATGTGTCTATAATTTTACAGAATGCGTATTCATAATGCTTATTGATTAAAAACAAGCTCAATTTCAAAATTTCATTTAAATTCTAAAATAGACGTATTAAATAAAGCATATGATATACTAGAAACATATGTAATGACAATTGTACACATACTATAATGTACACATATATTAAGTGTTGTAAAATCCAAAAATAAATTAAATTCTGTGCTTTAGTGCATATTGTATTACATTAATTGAACGTGAAATGGAAAAAAAGTGCTCTCTCCCGTTTCTAAAAATACTTTTATACTCTTTGTGAAATAATTAATTAATAAAATTCTCACATTTCTATTTTTTACCAAATGTTTCTTCAAATCAGTTTCCATTAATATTTATGTCCTGTAATGGAAATAAGTTACCAATTATTCAGTTATATATAACTACAGTAACCTGTTCGTGGTTATTGGCCAAACCTTATGTATATATAGAAAGTATTTTTATTTAATGTTATATCTTTCATGAGAGCATAACAAAAGAACATTTTTTTCAAATTTTAGAATGTAAAAAGTCCTGAATATAAAATCTGTTTACATTCTTTAACATATTTTCGTACCATATAAAATACACTTACAGTTTTTTATTTTCATGCACAAAAAATAGATTGTATCTTAAGCTTTGAATTTTTTTCAAAAAATATTAATTTCTTTATAGCCGTATGAATTAACAAGATTATCATTTGATTGACTAGTAACGTATTGATTATAAACATACACATTTTTATCCTTATATTTTTAGTTCTTCCAAACTGCGAGTGTGTAATAGTAAAAAACTCACAGAAAAATTCAACGAGATCCATTCAAATGGAATGCTTATTTGATTCTACCCGAAGCAAAAATGCCAAGCCAAATATAAGACATACTTTATAACCAGAGAAAAAAGAAACTTATTTCTTAAAATTCCACACCCCTTCTCCGTCTGCTGAAAAAGGAAAAAGAAACACCAAAAACTCCTTGCATTTTAATGATAGTTCTTGACACAAACCTTTCCGAACAAGAAACCATTGAAGAATCTTTTCGATTCGTGATACAAATGAGAAAGGCCTGACATCCAATACATTCGAAATGCATCTTGACGCTTTGTTCACCCTTGGGGCATTCGAAGCGCCCTTTTCTAAATTCCTTTTCATCCTCAGAGAATTCTACCTTCTGCTTTAAAAATTTCTAAGCACTGTCAATAGAAGACAGGGAATGTAAACAAAAAGTGAAAGAGATCGTTAGTGTTATGAACTGTTACAGCACATTTCTTTCACGAGCAACTGAATATTTTATTCAGTTATTAAACATAATACGCTTGAAGGGTTTTGTGTAAAAGGGTTACGATTTCGCTGATTTTAAAATAAGTATTAATTCAGGGATTTGGAAAGTGTCTATGAATTAACTGTAATTAATTTTAAGAAGTCACGTCTTATCTAATCAAGATTATAAAATATTACCTATGTAATATTTGAATTGTTGAGGGGCCTCAGGTCTGTTAACAATTATTTATGTGTAAGAAAACATCATTTTTCAAACTAACATTACTTATCAATGAAACAAAGTAAAATTTAGAAATTTTTACCACACACACAAACATATATATATATATATATATATATGTATGTGTGTATGTGTGCGTGTGTGTTACTTCTCACACATATTTTCACGTGTCTTTATGCTTTAAGAAATCTTTAAAATTTATAGAGAAATATAAATTAAACTTTTTAAATGAAGAAAGAAATTTAATAATTTACTGCTCGCATGGTTTATACAATATTGATAAAAATTTACAAAGTCAATTCATCGAGTATAAATATATTCAGTTTTGAAATAATACGTTTTTTTTCAAAGAAATCTTGTGCAAAAAATATTAATCAGTAAATAAAATTATTAAGAAGATTATGAGTTTAAAAAGTATGTTCATATAAAAAAATTTAATTTGAGATATAACTCTTAAAGAAACTTATTTCGAGCACGTGTATGAATGTTCATATGATATATAATTTCTGAGAAATTCAGCGAGCTAGCTAAATTTGTTTTCTGTTTTGAGAGAGATGAAGTTAAATTTTTAAAATAACAAAAAATAAATTAAACTAGGCATGTATTTTTCTCGATAACTCTTGGAGTCTTGATTGTATTGGTAAAATTTATGTCACTAAACTGTTCATTAAAGATAGGACTGTCACATATTTTTTTTTTTTTTTTTTTTGAAATTTTAGGGTCCTGACACTAATTAGCATAACAATTTTTTATTACTCTTAAAATTATTACATTTCTTCTTCGACTATTCCCAGTTGTTCCATTTAATTTGAATTCAAGATTGAAAATTCTGTAATTAATTTTTACTTTGTCATCAATTTTTTTCCACTAACCCACAGATTAGTTGCGGTTAAAAATTATATGAAGATTTTGTTTTAATTTAGTAATTTTCAAATATAAATTGATAAGAAGTATCTTAATGACAAGATAATAAATGGAAGTCTTGCAAATTTGTGTATGAATATTCTGCAACAGACACAAAAATAAAATTATTTGTGATAAGTCTGATGAGATGAAATGTAACAGACTATATGTAATTTATAACTTAATTTTCTAAAGTATTTGTTTCTTTTATTTTAATGCATAATTAGAGCAATGATAGTTAACATAGCAACTAATAACAGTAAAAAATATTATATCTAAGTAAATAAATCGAAGCAATAATGAATACTTTCCAAGAATTAGAATTTGAGTGAATATAAAATGTTTCCTACCAAGAGCAATAACATGAATATCGAGTCAAAGAAACCAGAGGTAGACTGTATTCATATTTCATATATATTCAGGTATATTTATAATCAGTATTAAAAATTAAAGTATCCAATTTTAAAAATAGAGAGTATTGTAAAAATCTTCTAAGTAACCCACGTGGCAATACATTGAGCTATAAGCGATCCTAGATTGACGACTTAACCTTGATGGAGCAAAATGCTAGAATTAGATATTTACTGTTTTGTTCAGATGTAAACATGAAAAGGAGATTATATTCAATCAATATATGTAGGAAACGCATTTAACAAATGCAGCTAATGATAAAGGCCATACTTTTCAAATGCGAAGCACAAAATTTCCCATACGTAAATCATTTTAGATTTGTGTCCATTATTATTTACATTTCTATACAGTTCTCTGTAAGATTCACGCCATCATCTTTTATATTTATGTAGTTCATTAGTTCTTAAATGTATTGTATTATTCTATTAGACCGCAAAACTTTTTAATATTTCCTATTTGATTATTAACTTTATTAATTCTAAGAAAATAAGAATTTTACAACACATAATTTTGTTTCAATGTAACTTAAGAACTATGAAATATTCAAATGCCCAAGCAAGGAACCACACACACACACACACACACACACACACATATATATATATATATATATATATATATATATATATATATATATATTCAGAAAAGATGGGAGAAAACTTAACAAGTAATTCTACATACCAATGCTAACAATATTCTTCGCAAAATATATAGTGTAAAATGAAACAGGGACAAACTTTATTTACCGGAGAAAAAATAACACCTTACATGAAATTGTAAACTGGGAAAAATGAAAAAAAAAAGTAAGAATGGAAATTTACGTTAAAATGAATAAAGAAAGAGTGATGCCCGTTCTGTGAATTTTTCCAGCGTGCAACTATTAGTAATAACAGTTTTATCGTACAGGATAATGGCGCATCTTAATAATACTGAAAACGCAGACCTACATTACATTTACGGTCCTGCGAATGGCAGTACAATGTATGGCGAACAATTTCCTTACATTGTGGTTCCATAAGCTCAAACTATTTGTGCGCCTGCGTCTGCAGCTGTGAAAACAGATTTTTTGCTTCCCGGTCAGATGCAGGTAGATTAGAGAATTTCAAGAACACAAGCTGTGGACCATGGCCAGGGGGTCCACAATCCACTATGTGGTGGGCATTTAAGGGGGATAATTTAGACCTTTACCATTTAAAAAAAAAAAAAAAAAAAAACTGAATATTGACTGAAGAAGATTATTCTCGTCACAAAGATTTTCTCCACTAAATTCTTACAACAGAGTGCAACACGTTCAAAATTTCGGGCAATTGTTTTTTACTCCAATGAATGCACTTTCGCACTAGTACATCTACAATAAACATGTCTGGGCGTCAGTAGATTCTCATGTTGTACATCGGTATCAGCTGGACTTCTCCCATCATTAGGTAAAATTCATCTTCGAGCATCTAAGAGGACCGTATTTTTGTCGAAACACTTAAACGAAGGCAAATACCGTACATTTCTGAAATAATTGCTACCAAACTTTCTAAAGGATGATCCAAAACGTCTGGAGTAAGGGGCTCCAGTACGATGGAGATCAAGGACATTCTGGACGAGGGTACTTCACTATCTAGATATGATTTTTCCGAGCCTAATGTTTGGGTGAAATGTTCCGATAGTTTTGTGCCTCGATTCTTTTTTATGGGGCAACAAAAGATTCTGGGGTCGGAGACTCTTCTTGGCTGAGAAAAGATACTAGTTGCACAGCTTTTGTTACTTCTGGTGAGATTCCGGATACGTTTGCAATGATCCAGAGCTTTCGTCAACCTCTCCTTCACCACTGTTCTTGCATCACGGTAGTAGACACTCTTTTGAGCAATTATTGTAAATATTCATTAAAATATATTTTTAAACGTTTGAGTAATTCTCGTGTTTTCTCCTAGTATTCGCAATTTTAATATGTTGTACCCTGTAAATTATTTATATTTCGTTTTAAACCAAGTATTATTTGATGAATATAATTCATTTTTGTGTATATAAAAACTATTAAAAGTTTTTCCGTCATTTTTTAATCACCCTGATTATACATACATACATATTGATATATATATATATATATATATATGTAATGATTTAACTTTATTCTCCTTAATTTCTCACCATCATAATTTAATTTACTAAATTTGTCCATTCTCTCCTTTAAACCATAATGTTCATTCGTATTTCCTGATACAATTCCTTTATTTTTTCTTTTTAATTAATGCAATCACGCATTCTAATCAATTCGCGGACAATGCAGCTCCCACAGTCTAGATTTGTAGGGATAATTCGTACCAAACTTTAAATCTACACTAAATTCCCTTTAAGTCCCACCATCCAGACCACGTGTTTCTGACGTTTCAAGTGAATTTTCCCTGGTATAAAATCCAAAACACATCGAAAAACGCTCTTCTCTTACGCTCGTCCTCTCTCTGATGATTATCTGAGATTTGTATGGTAATTTCGCTTCGGCCTTTAGAGGCCGAAGCCCGACAAAAGTCTGTTACAATATGGAAATAAAAGTGTTTCGGGCCATGTATTGAATTATTCATTAATCATTAATTTTGAACAAAAGCTTTAGTAAATTCATCATATATATATATAAATTTTTGCAATATCCTTAAAAGTTGCTTTTGGCATCAAAATAAAAGTATGGTGAATTACAATAATCAAATATCACCCAGAAAACAATTTTAAAAATAGTACTGTGTATAGTTTTTTTTTAAAAAAAAATGAATTAAACATATCATTTCACTCACAATAAGTCAAATAATGTTCGCCGATAAAATACGTATTGATTGCTTAATTTTAATTTGTCCTAAATAGGAAAAAAAAATAACATTGAAACTTACAAAATACTATAAGTGAAAAAGTATGCATGGAACCTATAATATCTCATTTTTCAATATGGCTTTGCACTTCGAGGAATATAAAAAAGTAAAAAGGTCATAAAACACCTCATATACAACACATGTAAACTTAAAATTAACTGATTATATACTTATTCCTAATTTTGGAGCCATCATTTATCAAGATTCTTTTAGCGCCATTAATTTCAAAAAATATTCTTAAAAATGTTTTTAAAAGTAATCAATTTAACTATTAAATATAATTAATTTAAATATAAATTAACATCTCACTCAGGGTCGTTACAAAAGTTACTTCCATAGCTACTGGTATCACGGGAGACGTCTATAATTAGTACAAAGCTTAAAAACATGTCCAGCTTTAATGGGAATTTCGGTGTAACTTATAATTAATAGCGTCTGGGTTCTCCGACTCAATTAAGAGATAAGTGTTCTTCTCGTAAGTGGATTATTAGCTTGACCGCTGTAACTCTTCTTAGTCATAGATTCTACGCTCTTCAATTACTGGACTAATTTAGGGAGTAGGGAAAAAGTCGGAAGGAAAAAGAGAAAAAATAGTTCCGTCAAAGAGAGAGAGAGAGAGAGAACAGCTGACTTAAACAATCCAAAAGATTTTCTTTTTATGTGTCTGTGATGAAAAGCTACAAGAAAGATTGGCAACCATCGTAAAATAGAACCTTGTCTTACAAAGTTTTAGACAAATGTCATTTGAGATTATTCTTTTCTTAAGCTTTTAGTATAGACTATTTTATAGAATCTTTTACGAGAAAAATACTTAAAAGGGACCAATCTTGTATTACGTCTGTGTTGTAAAATTAAATCTAATTCATATAAAGGTTTTATTTAATTAGTGTGAAGAGAAAAAAATACTAAATGGTAAAAAAATTAAAATTTAATGCTTCAAATCATGTTTAATATTAGACTAAAAATAATTTTATGATAATGGACCTTAAAAAAGAGAGTGAGAGAAGATTGAAATTTATGAATAATAATTATTTTTAATTACTCGTTATGAAGATAAATGATGAGTGTTATTTCCTGAATTACTATTAAACTATTAAGAATATGTGTTAGTCTAATTCAAGAGAATAAGCAAGTAAACTAACAAATGTATGCAGTAGTTCTTATATTATGGATTTTTTTTTATTTGAATACTATTGAAATTGATAAAAATTAATATGGAATAAAGAATTTTAAATTGATACGTTCTATCTACATCACATATATTATTTGTTTAAAATACATAAAAATATAAACTACAATAATTGCAGATAGTAAAAAGTCTAAGCAGATGCAATGTAAAATACGTAATTTTTAAAGAAATAGTGGTATTTGGTGACCAATAATTAAAAAAGAATTTTATTTATAAAGAAAAAATTAACAATTCTGTCTTACAAACTTTAACTGTTATTTTTTGAATATTTTTTTTCTTAAAACTCTAAGCTCTTTTTTGAATAACTTATGATTAACTATTCATAACAAGCAAATTTATAAGAAATATTTAGCAATTGAATCTGAAAAAAGTTAAAATATAAAAAAGAAATAATTTGTTTGCAATAAGGTATGGGCATCGGTAACCCAGGGATCGAGAGAACTTTAGCTCCATGACTGATGGTATTACACAATCTAGCCATGAATTCGAGTCCTTATTTCACTAATGACCAGGCGGTTGAAATTTTTGGGGCTAGTACATGCGTCATGAGCCTATTGAAGTTTCTACCTTGTCTCCTAAACATGGCTCAAATTAACGAGGACTGTCACCCTCAAATTTTGCGTAATTCAGAAGTGAAGTTAATTCATATAGATAGTTGCAATTAAGCCAATGAGTTTATGATTGATCGTATTATTGATCTCTTTGATACAAAAATAATTATGACCAACAAAAATGTGGTGTCGAGAAATGTCATTCACCACAGTGCGGATAGATAGCGACCACATTGAAGCTCATTTTCCTGTCCGTCTAAGGGATCAGTGACCTCAAAACTTGCTACAGGTTTTGAGGAGACGACGACGGGGGGGGGGGGGGAGGGATAACCGATCTCATTGCGAAACCCCACCTGTGGACAGAGTGCGTGTAAGAATAACTGAAAGAACACACCAGATTAAAGAAACTAATAAGAGATATAGACGCCTTTTCTTGAAGGTTTTCTGCTTGAATTTAGTTGTAGGTGTGAATATATAGCATTTTCACAATAACCTTAAAGTTGTATAAAAGCAATTAATGATTATAACTAAACAATTATTTTTCATAGATGGGTAGCAAATTCACAAGTGGTGTACAGGCCCAGTAACATATCCAGATTTTTTTTAAAAAAAAGTAGATAGAGAATGGGAAACACTAAGTGAAATTTTTTTCGTGTAACTCACCCTCATGTCATTTATTCGCTGGTTATAATTAGTTTAAAAAGTGGATTTTAATGTCATATTCCTAAATAATGTAAGATAACTGAAAAAAAATGGAAATGTTAAAATTAAACACACAAAAAAGATATATCGACTCGATACTGTCAATTTGGTTTGGTATATCTGATTAGGTATGTTTTTTTGTCTGTGGGTGAATTTTTGGCAGATGGGTACGTGCTCCCATGCACAACCACGGGTTACGCCACTATACACTCCACATATATAACATTTAAAGTTTTCATCATGTTAAAATGATTATTGTTTTTCAGGTGCACTTTTCACCGAAGACCAAAGGGACAGTCCCTCAGAACTTGCCTTCAAGTATTCCGTGTACAGGATTAACAAGGACAAAACTTTGCTAGCCA